>JAVDPK010000765.1:589253-607760 GCA_034780415.1 Cichlasoma orientale | reverse complement strand
CACACACACACACACACACACACACACACACACACACACACACACACACACACACACACACACACACACACATTGTCCTTCCCTCAGGCCCCCCCTCCTGTCTTTGCTTGTCTCAGTGGGAAGGTCAGAAGAACACAGTTATCATGCTCGATTTGATTACGTCTTAATCCAATCAAGCAAAGCAGAGAGAGCAGCATTGATTTTTGAGACACAGAATAATGCTTATTGGGCTTAGAGGCACGTGGCTGATTCCTGGACAAGGTTAAGTCCAGAGGGAAATATCATATCTGTCACTGAGCCCATCAGTAAGCATGCTCATTTTGAGGTTTATCCCTCTCACTGCAAGATGCAAAACACTGCGAGCTCTTCCTATTCCCAAATAATTTCTACTCTAGTTTTTGTTTAGCAAAATACTGGATACAGCAAGCAATCAGATAAAACATCAGAACACAAAACACATGGAGCAGAGCTGCGCGAGGGGCACCAGAGACGGAGGGCCACCTCTCAAAACGTGATCCATGCAAGGACAAGGCGATGGATTTGGAAAGACGTGGAAGGAGACATATGGGAATAATATGCACATGGAGATGTAGAATGAGGAAGTTTGAAAAGAGGTCTTAATCTAGTGGCAGGCTCATGAACTAAGCCGATTTCAGGCATTCAAACACACCACGAGCACGTTGCGCACATACAAGCTCACACACACATATATATGTGCTTGACTATGTGTGCAGCATTCAATGAGATGTGAAGCAGAAGCACTCGTAGTTAGTCAGCATTCTGAACATGTGCCCTTCAGCCTTCATGCTGTCAGTTAGAGTATGTGCAAAAACATGGCTGCCTCTGGAGTTACATTGTGTCGACACACTCCAGCCTACACATCTGATAGTTTGAAATTTGCAGGGCTGCTGTCTAAATGCTGCACGATAAATAAAACAAAGCCAGGGGAACAAAATCTGGAAGGCTCTGTGCAGACATGGAACCTAAAAACCTGCAGCACACCATTGCTTTGCTGAGATGAAGACTGAAGAACAGGGTGTCTGCAGCAAAGCGTCGCCCCCGCTCCACTTCCCACCCTCCCTAACGGCAAACAACAAGTTGGGAGATGACGATGACGAGAGCATTTCGGGGAATGGCGAAGCCCACTCACCTTCTGGTTCACCACACAGTGTGCACTGTGATTCTAAACAAGGACCAAAGAGAGATAACAGGAGATTATTAACACAGGCAACACATATGCGAGCGTATATGCTTGAGCATGTGTGTGGGGACAAACATCGGCGTTATGTAAAAACGGTGGAGATTTAGCATCTCGTCGCTCTCTGTCAACAACAAATAAAACAGTAAAACTGAGCAAACATTTGCGAGCTCCTGATGTCCTTGCAGTGCGGTACCCATGTGCAACATAATAGAAACCCAGCCACCATGCATAATATGACCGTCAGCCACATGCGGCTGCATAAAAACACAAAATGATGCAGAGACGGGCGTCAAAGGGGAGAAGAAAGAATGAGAATCACATCGGCTCAATTCATCACTGTCATGTGCCGAAAGTGTCTTAGCATGCACCATGCATTTAAGCCTCAATCATACATTTTCCGTTTGCTTTATCAGCCTCATGAGTCCCATGCAGTCGCCCACACAGTAAGTAAAGCAAGCTGTGAATCTCAAAAATCAGTTTATTGGTATTAATGTTAATGATCAATCTTTCCTGTGAGCCAAGAACGTGTAGGCAGCTCGCAGAACTCCAGCCAGATTATTTTAAACAACCAAGATTACTAAAGAGGTTGTTTTGCAGAGACAGACAGTGGGCATAATAAGCAGAATGATGATGAAAATGAATGTTATGTCCTCAGGCTCTGCGCTCCACAGATGGCCCCAAAACAGCTGTGGTGTGTCAGTGTGTGTCTCTCCTTCCTGATGTAGAAGTGGCCAAAAGAGGCCATGTGTGTGTTTTTAAAATTTTTTTTTATTTTGCTGAGGCGCTTCTTCATCTAATCACCCCTAATTAGGGGCTTAATTAGACCAGCAGCAAACTTGGATTCATGACTCGCCTTACTTTTGTAGTAACAGTTGAGGCAGCTCTTCTGATGGTTCAAATCTATCTATAGACAGACACACACACACACACCCACACACACACACACACACACACACACACACACACACACACACAAATGTCCACAAATGCGCAAAGCACTAAAACGCTACAATTTGTGCCTCCTTCTCCCACATCAGCCGTCTCACAGGTGAAGAAGGCAGGCACAGGCGGGTGGATGAATGAAAGTGCTCTCTTTAAAGGTTTGTTGCTGCTGTCAGTCTGCTTGTAACACAGTCACAAAACTGCCCACTGCTTCTCGTCTGGGCACCGCGGCTGCAACTGGCCTCAAAGTCCCCGTGCTAAAATTTTATTTGCTCTTTCACAACACCTTCCCTATAAACCGAATACGTCTCTTCATTTATGCATAAGTGTAGATCAAAAAGCCAAGTCCTGCGATTCATTTCGCTATCAGCCTGATGCGCTGAAGGAAATCCACCGCATTGCCAAGTCCTTTTTAGGAAGGTAGCGTTTGGGGTCTGTGGGGTTAAACCAGTCGCAGTCAGTGCAGGGCTACCAGCGAAGTGGTGGACAGCAGAAGCCCGGAGAGAATTTACTGGTTTAATTAGCCTTTTTTACTCCCCACTCCCTACAGTATAATTCCACAGAGTCAAAGCAATTGGCTCCATTAGTTTGTCCTGCCTGTTTAAATTTAAAATGCTCTCGAATTTCCCCGTGTGGAGCCCGTATTGATCAAGGTCAGGCAGTTTTTACAGCATGGGAACTGTTCTTGGGTAATTCTTATTTGCCTTCCAATTAGATGTGTAAAGTGGCTGCCAGTGTAGCATCAAGAACAAATATAATGGCTCTGCTGAGGTAAAGGGAAAAGATTCAGTGCTATATTGGGTCAAACTGTGGACTGTGGCTGTGGCACTCAACCTACATCCTATGGGCCAAATGACACCCGCCATAGGGCGCCAGCTGCTAAATGCAGTCATGGTACAAAGAAAGTACACTCTCACCAGGTCAAAGGTTAGAATAAATAAAACGATCTGGTCCAAACAGGTTATAAAATTAGGTAAAGTCAACCACGACTGAGAAAAGGTTTCAGACTCGCTGCATACTCAAACATACAAGCAGGAAGTTACAGAGGAGGAAGATACACGATGACATAATTGCTGTTTTTTAGAGGCCACGATTCTCCACAGCCTTTATTCAAGAGCGACAGCTGCAAACGCAGCTGAATAAGCACCCATGTATAATCATTTATGTCCAAAGACACGTGAGTTTATTCCAGTATGCTAGTCTGGGTTTGCGTGCAGTGTGAAGTGAAAGTGAATGCTGGCTTCTTGCTGGTGTGGCGTAAACGAACTCGCTGCTATCCACGGGGGTGTAAGGTGTCCCGTGGTATCACCAATCTCCAAATACAACATCCACGAAGAGCAAATCCTTAGCCTTGATCTGATAATGTATTCATCCATAATTAAAGCCTTCATTTCCATATCAGCGCAGCTTGCTCACACCTTCCCTGGTGGCTGATCTCTCTTTAGCCCTCACTTTTTCTCTCACTCCCTGCCTTCTCTCCGTTCCTCCCAATCATATGATGTGTGAGAGATACAGGTGCTAATTAGCTAGTGCAAAGCCTGTTCTTGGTTTTTTTTTTTTTCTTTTTTAATAAGAATGCTGTGTCTCTGAGAAAACACTCAAGGTTATATAAAGCGAGGTGAGATGGGGCATGAAAACCGTGCAGCATGATACCACAGGTGTGAGGGTATAAAAAGCTCCCTGGAGTTGGTGTGTTTTATCAATGACTCGGGATTTACTGGAAGGGACAGCCTGTGAGCGCTGCTTGTTTGCTCTGAGTCAATAGGTTGTCAATAAAGTGAAGTACACAGAAATATAGAGATCATACAGATGAGCCGACAGAACTGCGCATGGACAAGCGCGACTGCGCACATACAAGGATAAACTGACTCACAGATGTATGTCCCGAGAACATCACACTCCCACGCGTGCAGCTTCGACCCTATACGGTTACAGTTTCAGTTTACTTTTCCCTTGAATGGCACGATCCATCTTCAGCCTACACGCAGCCTCCGCCCGGAGCTGATGTAGCACTTCTCAGAGGAGACGCTGCACCGAGCGCAAGACTGGAGGCGAACTCGCTGGCCTCTGGCCGAGCCCTGTCTGCATCTTCAGGGGTTACTTACGCATGCAAATGATGCAATGTACATGAAAAAGGTTAGAATTGGGATTGTACACAACACTGATGATATTTGATAAGGTATTCTGGGAAATACTGCAGTAAAGGTAAAATAAATTGGGTCCCACGACTCCTTAAAGTCTCCAAAAAAATAGCCTGTTAGTAATATTCACAAATATTTTACTTATGGACAGAGTCATGATGATTGCTTGCCACAGCTAAAAATCTGACACAGAGTCTGGGTGGCTGTTTCCCTTGTTGAGCTAAAATAAGCTCTTTTAATGTACCAATAATTCTAATAATAGCATTTGTACGAGCTCTCATTGAGCAGTAAAAATTTGCCTTAAGGACAAAAATTTCAGTGTCCTTTTGTACGAGCAGCCATGGAGTCAGAACCTTGAACACGCTGCAGTAATGAGGAGCTCATTGTCATGAACGCTCTTAATTTTCCCTCCTTAGAAGAGACACAGCAGGTGTCTGACATCAAACAGCAAGTGTGCGAAATCAGGCCAGCCATCAGTGTTCGTGCTGTCAGAACACTGCGAACGGCTCTGCCGGCGCGCGACTTCCAAAACGAGACGCATCAAAACAAACGGTTAAAAACGAAGCAGCTTTTAGTCCTCTCCCGTGGCTGTGTGCAGCCCGTGGTTCAGTGTAACACGAGTGCAGGGATCTAAACATGACCTTCAGTTACAGACAAACACTCATTCTGTGGAGAATAAAAAACTGTCACATGTCAAGATGCATCCCTCGTCTATTCGGGAGATCTCTGTGTGGGTGCGTGCGAGGCTGTGAGGCCACTGATCCTTGAGGCAAGCACATCTTCCTGCAATGAGGAGTCCGAACCACTGTTCTCTATACAATGAATACGAGCCCAACATCTACAGTTATCATACTGAGAGTTATTTCTGCACGTATATGTTTATGAGTCACAATCACTTCCCCTTGTGTTAGTCTTCACTGCTGCAGGGGTCTCTAGATTATTAGGTAACACTGACTGGGGACCAGTGGAGTAGAGTAGACTTATATTGAGACAAGGAAACAATTCCCATTCTCTCTCACACTCTTGAGTGCTTTCGTCATGTCATCGTGGAACAGGCCACACAGCAATGGGTGGAACAGTGACATCATTTAAAATGCTCACTGACGGTCAGTGATTTGCAGCTTCAGACAGCTGTGTATTCGGTAAGAATGGCCTTTACAAATCTGAAAGCACCTGCAGCAGGAGATGTGAGAAAGAGAGGAGGGTAATGACATGTAGCAAAGGTCTGGCTGGATCACTATTTAAGTGGAGACGCCTCTGCTCCCGTGGCTCAGTTGCATTAGAGGAAACAGGAGGCCTGCTGGCCTGCAGAGCTCAAATGTTTTACTTCCACAATATGTGTGGAACAGAAACTAATGTGGCTGCAGGTCAACCATCTTTGAACTGATACTTACTTTTTTACTGTTTACAAATTTAGAAAATTTTCAAACAAAAGGGTCAAAAATCAAAAATACTTGAAACAAGTTTCACAAGATTCAGCCAATAAAAAAGGGAGAACATGAATGTACTGTTTATCTTCAAAATATCAAAAATTCATTATAAATTTAAAGAAAAAATGTCTCTAAATCATTTTGTAAAATCTAAATTTAACACTCACACCAAGTTTCAGAAGAGTCGGCCCAGGAATAAGAGGAGCAGGCATTAAAGGTAAACATCACTGTGAGTGCTTCTGAATTATTTTCATAATAATTATAATAATTATAATTATTATTATAAGATTCCAGCTCTCCAGTGTGCAGTTAAATCACCGTTCTGCGGCAATTACGTCACTATTTGTGGAGGAATTTTTATTTCAAATATATGAGGTTCTGGGTGGACTCTGAGTGCAAGGAAGCAATGACCTGTATGTAGATTTCGTCATTTTATCACAGTAAATCACTGCATTATCACAGTAATTGCAAACAGAGTGTGCGATGTTTGCTTCATAAATTATGGCCCTATTTAAAGTAAAACAGCCAATAAAGCAGGATATGCATTAGGGCATGGCTACCTCGTGACTGATAATTAGTGTCCTTACCAAGTTTCTCAGTCAGTTTCACTCTGCACTTGTGACATCTAGTTTAGGAAACAGTGAAAAACACTCAGCTCAAACCGGGTTGGCCCATACAAGTTTGCTTTCATTTGATGAGTGCATATCTTGAAGTTCAGCTTTTGTGTGAATGAATGCGTCATTGTTAAAAAAAAAAAAATGCAACAGTCTGCAGAGAGTTAAATCATTATATCCATGTGCTGGAAGTGTGTTCTTTGTAGGATGTGGATGTGTGTCAGTGCCTGCTCATGTTTGCAGGTATGTGCATGTGCAAGCACGCACGCTGCACGGGTGGGTGGACACACTGTGTTCTCACAGTTGGTGTTTGCACATGAGAAGCAACATTTCGTTTTGCAGTTTGTCTCCCATGTTAGTCCCTGAGCCTCACACATAACAGCCTGACTGTGCCGATAAGAGGCAGGAACCAGACACATGGAGGTGGGGGGTAGCAGAGATGGATTTGGGGAAGAGAAGGTTGGGTTTAAAAAAAAAGGCAGAAGGTATAACATCCCATCGTTTTTCTATCAACCCCCAAGGGTCCTGGGTCAGATTTATAGGTGGTTTCTCTCAGCTCCCACGAGCCGAAGGGAGACGAAAGGAAGAGGGAGATAAATATTTTAGGGAGGGATTGAAGTATAAGGGTGAGACTTTATTTGAGCGATTTACTGCCTCTAAACTGTGCTCAAGTGTGGATGATGGTAAGAGAAGAAGGAAGACGTGTGCAAAAGAGAAGGACAAGTGAGGCAGGAAAGACGGAAAATGATGGAAGGCCAAAGAGAAAGAGAGAGGTGTAGACAGACGTAGACAGCGAGAGTCATGCAGAGAGGATATTGATGGCCTCCTTCACGCCCCAGCAGCCCTCTGTCTTACCGAAGCATCTATCAGGACGGCCAGGCCTCGTAGATGGCCATATTGACACCTGCTGATGGAGGGGGGGTGTAGCCATGAATGGCACATCGCTTACTTCTTTTTCCCTTTGCTTCGTCCTCTTTGCTCACTTCATCCTCCCTCTCATTCATCGTCATGTCCTTTTTTATTCTTCTTAAATTTTGTTTAGATCTGAACTGAAAATCTCTGTGTGCTCCTCATTGTGGAAGAAGACAACAGGTCCAGCTTCAGTTGTTTTTTCAGCTGATTAGAAGGTGATGGTGATCTGATGGGTCATATCACTGAATTATCTGCATCAGAGGATCAGAGAGTTCCTCAAAGTGTAAATCATACAAAACTGAGTATTATGACAGTTATGACCCAGGCGAATGAAGATTGCAGTCAGTTAAACATGAACTTTACCCACAAAAACCTCCATCAATTCAAAGTTAGGCAAAAATCTGCAGAAATTAAAAATAAATCTAACAAACACTGCTGGGAAGCTGCAGCCATCTTTGACGGGGAAAACACGATTTTTCATTTTATAACACAAAGAAGAAGAAGAAGCAGCAGATAGAAATAAAATTACAAAAGCAGGCAGAAGAAAGATAAAAATAAAGATTTTTTTTTCATTTTAACAAAGAAATAAAGTTTGAATATACGAGAGTCTACTGTTTCTAATGAATGCAGTAAATGACCAGATAACCTGTCAAATGTGATCAACCTATTATCACTTGTTATGAGCCTATGCACAAGTGTTAAAGTGGGCCAGAATGATCTGAAAAGGAGTTCCAGCACCTTCAGTTAATGAGCAATTAAATCAGATAGGCAGGTTAATGTATATTAGTGTGGGATGAGTTAATGAATCCAGCCTGGCGTTTCTTCCAGCTGACGGCATAGAAATACTGGCTCAGAATTAAGAAAATGTTGACAGCCCATTTACACCTTCAGCAATCTTTTTAAAAAAAAAGCCCCCACCCCTGCGATGCGTTCATGGTGCAAATGCAAATAAAGCTGCAGTCGTGGTACTTCAGTAACTAGCTAGCGTCACAGAAGAGGAGCAAACAGTGTTGGGTCATTTAAAATGCAAATTTAAAAAAAAAAAAAAAAACCTCAACAAAAATCAAAAATTAATCATTTATTATTCATCTCTGGCTTTCTTCCACAGTATGCCTTGTGTCTTCGTCCCCTTACCCTCAACTGATTCAGTTCAATTCAGTTTAATTTTATTTATATAGCGCCAAATCACAACAGTCACCTCAAGGTGCTTTGTATTGTAAGGTAAAGACCCCCTGTGAGCAAGCACTTGGTGACAGTGGGAAGGAAAAACTCCCTTTAAACAGGAAGAAACCTCCAGCAGAACTAGGCTCAGGGAGGGGCAGTCATCTGCTGTGACCGGCTGGGGCTGAGGGGAGAGAGACAGGAGAACAAGACACACTGTGGAAGAGTGCCAGAGATTAATAATAGCTAATGATTAAATGCAGAGTGAAGTATAAACAGAGTAAAAAGAGGTGAATAAGAAGAAACACTCTGCATTATAAGACCCCCCCCCCCCTCCTAACAAGACCAGGTTTTCCCCAGAAACTTTCCCAGTTATCTGTGAAGCCCACATCGTTTTCTGGACACCACTCAGGCAGCCAGCGATTCAAGGAGAACATGCGGCTAAGCATGTCGCTCCTGGTCTGATTGGGGAGGGGCCCAGAGAAAACTACAGAGTCCGACATTGTTTTTGCAAAGTTACCCACCGATTCAATACTAATTTTAGTGACCTCTGATTGGCGTAACCGGGTGTCACGAATAACGATCTTACCAAATCTATGATTAGCCTTAGCCAGCAGTTTCAAATTTCCTTCAGTGTCGCCTGCTCTGGCCCCTGGTAGACATCCGACTGTGGTCGCCGGTGTCGCTAGCTTCACGTTTCTCGAAACAGAGTCACCAATAACCAGAGCTTGTTCCTCGGCGGGTGCGTCGAAAAACGGTTAGAGACGTGAACAAGCGGGATGTACGGTAAGTGGAAAATCAGCAGTTGATGTCTTATGACTGTTATTGTTATAAATCAATAAATGTAATCACTGTCATGCTCTGTTGCAGCTCATTGCCCCAACGCGTGCAGCATTGTGCTCAGTATCAGTAGACGAAGAAGCAGAAAAGAGAGTCTGTCAAGCATGAAAGTAATCAGCAAGGTCAGTGATGGTGGTACTGGGGCTACTGTCTATTATTCTTATTCTTTTAGACATTTTTGTTTTGTAGATACAAAGCAAACGAGACACACAGAAAGGACAAAATGGGAGAAGGGGGGAAAACAGAGACAGAGCCGGGGAACTACTGTGTGTGTGTGTGTGTGTGTGTGTCTGCAAACAGGGTTATCTGCAGGCGTGTCTTTTTTTGACTCTCAAAACTACAGAAAAATATTGCCGTATTTGTTTCTGATGGAGTTTTCCTTGTTTCAGTAATTTTCAATTAGGGAACAAGATGGAGCCAAGAAAATCACTCCATTTGCATCCCGAAAATGAGTCTTGATTGAAGTTAGTAATTTGGTTCGAATTGGAAACCCATCTCTCAGCACAGGCAGAATTTATCAGCTGTTTTAGAAAAATCAGACCCAACACTAGACAAAAGGAGCTCATTAAAATGCAAGCTTTCTGCAGAACATATTCAGGCTGGGTAAACACATGTCTCACGGGATATTAGGGATGTACAGTATATTGGCTGTGTGCCATTCATTTACTGACTAAAGTGTCTCCATACAAGTTTGAATGTATGGTGTCTATGAGGCTTTTATTATGCACAGGAGAGCCAAGTATCAGTGTCATCACATTAATGTGTTCACAGTGACAACACCCTGATATTCAGCAGATCAATGTCTGCCATGTTTAACGTCATAGTAACATATTTAAACAAATACCACCATACTGATGAATCCTAATCTAGTCTATGCAAAGCCAGCGTAAACATGTACAACAATTAAAGGATAAGTGCAGAAATATCAGCCGATGAAAGCAGGATTTGAAAAGAAGTGCAAAGAAAGTGAAGTGAGAGGAAAATCTGAGAGTCCCGGCTGCATCAAACCGTCACTGTCTGCAATCTCCCTCAAAACTAAGAAAGGTCATTCACTGAACAGATTCCCATGCACAGTCTGCAAATAAACAGTGCACTATCATCCTCGTCGAGCAAACCTCTCAGATATGGGGGGGGGGAAACCCCGCTCAGCGCAGCCTGACACACCTGAGGGTGCGACGTGGCCGGTCAGCCAGCTAAGTTTTCCCCCTCAGTGAGGCTTTTTCATCTTCAGCCTGTGGCAGTGACGCTGTGCGGCTCGTGATCGATCGGCGGTTTCTTGTAAACCTGGTGGAGTTTCTATGGGAAGTTTAATCATTTTTTGAATTTGCTACGAGTGCGTATTTATCTCTGTGCACCACCTCTGAACCACAATAATGCACAGAACAGACTGACATCTTTAAATTCATTAAAAATAAACAGATCAATGAAATTTGCTTTTTGTGTTCTACATCACCGCAACAATTAAGACATGAGTGAAGTGCATTCTTACAGCTTTAAGTCAAATTATAAAAATCATTTCATTGTCCAAATACTTGTAAGGTAACATGGGCAGAATTAGAGGGAGGACCCCAGCAGGATGGCAATCATCCAGGTACAGGTACAGGTGAGTGTAGTGAGGTGAACACGGCTGCATTAAGTTTGGATTTAATGTGATGATATTGTGAGTATAGACGATACCGCCTGTGGACACCAGAGAAAGAAAGTCATTATAAAAGATCTGCTACATGTATCATTACTATATAAACATCCAGAAGAACTGCAGGCAAACTCAATGTTCCTCCACAGAGAAAAGCAGACACACTTTCTCCTGTGCAGTGACTTAATAAAGAGGCTCAAGTGTGTGTGTGCATGTATGAATGCATGACCGTGTGTGTGTGTGTCTTAGAACCAATGGCACCGTGTCACCACACTCATCAATCTACCCGCTTTCCCCAAGGATGATGTCACTCGCACCCAGCCTGGCTGGTGGCCCGCTGGACTGAGGGGACCAACTCTCATTATCTCCGGTCCAGATTTATAAGGCTGCTGTGCTCATATTTTACAGAGAGGGACACGGAGCGGGCAGAGGGAGGGAATGAGGGAGTGAAGAAAGGACGGAGAGATGGAGAGAGTGGGACTGACTGAGAGCATTTACTGATAAATCACCCCGCCCGACGATTCACTATTTAAAGAAAACTCTTCTGGCAATCAGCAACATCAGCAGCATAACATATCAAAACCTGTGTGTGTGTGTGTGTGTGTGTGCGTGTGTGTGTGTATCGCGCTTCACATGCCATATGCTGTCACTGCAAACAGAGAATTCACTGCGTACAACTTGACAAAGTGGAGACATTCAAGATAAAGACAAGCTGTTCGATTTCTGTTTATTTCCCTCTCACACACAGAGATCACCACCTGTGCAGATGAGTTATGAGTCATGCTGTTTGGGAAACAAAAACACATATGCGCTGCTCATCATACATTCAATTTCAAGACAAAAGCATACAAAACAGAACTACAGTCGATCAAAAGAAAGAGCCAAATTCTCCGTGTGTTGGAGGCACACACGACCAATCACCTGGCATGGCTGGGGAACAGCTCTCCTTCTAAATCCCCTCCGTTTCTCTCTGTGTCACCATAATGTCACAACATTGTTTCATGTGATTGGGTGTCTGTGTAATGATGACAGATTGGCAGCCGGCATCTTCACAGAGCAGATTTGAGCAGCGACACACCTGCTGTCTTTGGCTCAGACCGCTCCGCCAGGGAATGCTCACGTACTGATGTAGTAGTGCACGTGTACATATATATATATGTGTGTGTGTGTACTTTACGAGTGCTGCCTAGGGTATTGCATTATGCTCCATCTCCTGGAATGGACCTAATGGGCCATGAGGAGAAAGCAGACGAAGCAAGCCCAGAGGCAGCGTACAATGTGTCTAACACCTGGTCAGCCATGTCACTGGGTGGCCATATTGGACTCGCTGCTCATCCTTCTGTGTCTTTGTTAACTAGTAACTGCAGTTTGGGCAGCAGCCGGGGCGTCTTTGCTTACAGCTAATTATCCAAACCAATCACACGCAGACAAGCTAACGGTTTGGAAACTGTCACTCTAATCCCATGACAGGCTCTAGTCGTATGACAGAATAATGATGCATAGTTTAGCTATATTACCCATAATGCAACTCAACTGCTGACAGTTGCCTCAGAAATTCTAGTGTCTTACACCCGCTCTATATGAAACACAGTGTGAACCAGCGGTTTGTGGGTGTATTTTGCAGTTCGCGCACTGAGAGCATCCTTATCTTGTTTTTTGGAGACAGAAGTGACCATAGTGCATTAACCACAAAACAACAAAAAAGAAAACTAGATAGTTGCTTTAAAATGCTCCATCAGGCAGCAACACCATAATCATGACCGAGAGCAGTGACTCCAACTAGAGTAACTTCTAGTAAAGGAAACTTTAAGCTTTTTTATGGTTTAAAATGCTAATTCAAATCATAAACTGGGAAATTAGCTAAACAGACCAAATCAGGCTGTTAACATGTTTAGTTCTGCTGTCCAGGTTTAACATGGGCGTCTATGGGGACTCACACAGTGCTGGAATCTGCCTCTAGCGGCCACTCAAAGAACTGCACTTCTGCACTGGCCTTATTTTTAGCCCTGAAGG
This sequence comes from Cichlasoma orientale, assembly GCA_034780415.1. NCBI lineage: Eukaryota > Metazoa > Chordata > Actinopteri > Cichliformes > Cichlidae > Cichlasoma > Cichlasoma orientale. Next base: position 594,870 of record JAVDPK010000765.1, on the reverse strand, counting down.
CTGCTGCTCGGTATCAGCTCATACAGCTCCCAGCAGCTGTCCTCACGCTGATATGGGAAGCCGGCTACAGAAGTCTGATAAGCTCACTTCTTTCAAACTCCCAGATTTTAAAAATTTGATTCCATTTCTAACTCTTACTACTCAGCCATAGCGGGCGATGACAGAGGTGACATCCTTTCAGGCTGTTTATAAATCATCTCCTTCTGCAGGCACAAAAGGCTTAATGCAACTTTCCCCACACACAGTCCTCCCCCAAGATCTGCAAATAGTGTTTGATGTGTAAGTTTCCTTTTAAGATATACAATCTGTTCATCTTTCTCTGTTCTGGTCATTTGACGACTTGAAGCACAGCATCCATTCTCCTTTCAGTCCTGGGGGAAATAGCTGCCAAATGCTCCACACTGTTCACCATTTTTTGTCTCTTTGTTGTTTTGGCTCTTTGCAGTTGCTTTTTAAAGACGTCTTTCCTTAATTGCTTGCTGCTGGAAACAACGTTATTAAGAGCAGTGAATTAGAATGGTTAAGTTGGTAACAAGATGGCAAAAATGCTCCGTAGCCCTGAAGGGAACTGTCGCGTGCAAATGCAACTTTACCCATTATCAACTCAAAACAATACTGCCTAACAAGGAAACACACGAAGAACATTTCTTAATGGAAATAGCAAATGAATTGAAAGCGCACTGTTGGGCTCTTCTCAGCTACAACAACACATCGACCTCGAACCAGATATACAAATTTGCAAAAGATCAATATCAACTTGCCAACGGCCTCAGGCAGGTACTGTAGGGGAGAGGAGATAAGGAACTACATCTGAGTCACAGCCACATAAATAAATCAGCTGCTTGCTCAGTGAATAGGGATGTATATCCACACACTGACACCTGATGAATAAACGCTATCACACTGTTCACTGGGCTTTTCCTGAAGCCTGCTGTTACCTCAGCTGACCTGCTGCCACCTCCGTCCTTATGTCCCCCAGAATTAGCTGGACTCTGCTTCACTGCAGAAAATAATATAACTTGCTGTTTTGTGATTTAATGTACTCACTAGTCTTACTGACCACCCATGGATGCTCTAGCACGTTATCTGCCTCACATCCATAACCAATTCAGAATTGAGAACTCAGCTAAGATGCATGTGTTTGGACTGTGGGAGGAAGCCATGCAAACAGCAGGGGTTTGAACCAGGAACATTCATGCTGTGAGATGACCCACTCCACCACCATCCCAGCCACAGGAGCCACAGGCTTAAGTAGAAGTGCAGCAGCTCAGTGCAGGATCAACCTGGAGCTGATCGTGATCCAGAATTGGATCCAGAACTGGATATTTTGCATCTTATTTTCACAAAAGAATTTCAAATTGAAGAAGAGAAGAAACATCAGGAGGCATCAGGAGTCCTTTTGGCCCTGGCAGAGGTATGTAGTCTCAGACTGGTCCTGTCAGGGTCCCCGGGTCTGGGATCCAGAGTTTCAGTGTAGTTCCTGCTTTGTTTCTTTATGCGTGCTGTTATATTTTCTGACCTTCTGTGTGCTCCTGCCTCCGTTGTGTTTCTGTGTCCCTGTTTTGTCTGCCTGCTTCATGGCTGTCGTCATAGTTATCTCGTGTCCCCATTCAGTTATGTCTCCTGCTCCCTGTGCCTTTTGCTCCCTGCCTGCTTGAGTTGATAGGTTAAGTTCATTCATGTGTGCTGTGTATTTCTGTGCCCCTGCCAGTCCTTTGTTTTGTTTTGCTTCCTTTGTCTCATCTTCAGTGATTAGTTTCAGCTGTGCTCCCTGATGTCTCTTCTCTCCCTGATTACCTCTCGCGGGTATATATTGTCCAATTTCCTCCTCTATTCTTTGTCATGTACATTTGCCCTGTGTGACCCAGCAATAAAGCTCAGTCCCGTCTTCCAAGTCCTGCATTGGGGTCCTATTCTTGCCTGCCACACAGGCGTCCTTGACGGTTTCATCACATGTGCTCATCTTACAAAACAAACAAAGAAATGATTTATTAACCAAAAACTTTGCCCAGAAATTGAAGCATGAAGCAAACCTGGATTTGGAGAATTGTTCCCCCTGTGCAGGAAAGCTGTTCACACACATCTGATCTGAAGCCAGAAACACTGAAGAATAAGCAGTGAATGCAGGGCAGCGTGCAGCAGAAGAGTTTCTTCTGTATGTGCATTAAAAAAAAAAAATGACATCAGAGCGCTTTAATGCTAAAGGCCATCTAATGTGACAATTCATAAAGGAGGAACTCTTCACAGATACTCCTTGTCCCTCTGTAGCCTAGCAACTAACAGACCACAGCACATTTTTCTTTTTTTTTCTTTTTTTTGCGCTGCAGTGTCATACGTTACAGGGAAAGCAATGCTCGCACTCTCCTGGAATGAGAAGCAAATGCAATGACGTGGGAAGAGAAAAATAAGCGTGAAAGAGTGCATATATGTGACAGGAAGTGACAGGAGTGAGAGACTGAGAAAAGAGGGATGGAAGGGACTCACGTTTGCTAAAAGCAGCAAACACACCCTCAGCTGCTGACTGTGTTTCACATGGGCCTTTATCTCTCTCTCTCTCACACACACACACACACACACACACACACACACACACACACACACACACACACACACATACCAGGATACACACGGAAACCTTAGTGCTCCATGTTGGAAGACGCCCGTTGCCATAGTAATGGGCAGGGAGGAAGAAGAGGAGGAGGTGTTTGTGGATTCTCCTTCCTTCGTGCAAAGTGTTATCCCTCACACTCTCTCTCGTCGAGCATATGCATAAGTATAAAGCTAATCCACTGCCTGGCCCACTTCTGTTCCAGACAGGAAGAGGCCCCTGAAGTGAGGAAAGGCCGGTACTCTCTGCTCAACCCGTGGCCCTCTCTAGGATCATCGATTATGCTCGAAATCAGAGGCTGAGGCACGGGGAAGGGTTATCTCTGACAGGAAGATGAATATTACATGATGTGAGGTCATCCTCAATAAGATATGCATATGAGTCATGCAGTTGTAGCAGAACTATATTTGCAAATGCGATAAATATTACATCAATGGCCTCTTTTATGTCCTCGTTACAACTTCATAGCCTTGGCCATCTATCACAGTGTTATTCCATTCATAGTCTGATGGCAAGAGAACTGCAGGGATTAAATCATTCACTTATTCATGCAGCCATTTATTTGGTTTAATCTCTTTGATTTGAACAGTATGAGCTCCTCCCGAGGAGTGGTGGGCAAGTGATAAATGTGGGAATAGCATGCTGGTGCAGAGTCTGCGCTATAGAAATTACCACTGTTCCATCAGATGCTCCCTAAGCATTGATCAGCAGGCCTTGTGGATAGACGAGCAGTGGTGTGCAACCAGGCATGGATTCCCAGATGTCCACCCCACCCATATTATAATATCAGCTGTAACACACTGAGTCACACACACACATATAACAACATATGTAATCATTTTCACCCGTGAGGTAAGGCGGCGCAGCCATGCAAACATTTAGGCTGTTTATCACTTACAGGTAAACATGGCTGACATGACCTCCACACTGCTAATCTAAGCAGGGCATACCTTTGAATAGTGACAGTCTATTGTTTCAGCTCTGCTCCTTAATTGGCTGAACGTACTCTAAAATGACTGCTGGGGTACATTAGCTCTGACCTTGTACTCAAAGTCCCCGCGTTAACAAGCTTTAACCAGTGGACTGACAGCACGGGACTCCATCACAACTGTCTTTAAGGAGCCATGACTAAGTTCTGGATGGGGCCAGCTCAGGTATTATGAGGGCTCCCTCATTTTCCACTTTAAAGAGGCTGAACTGCTGACAACATACGTATAAGTTCCTAACCAGTTATCCAGCTGAAAGGTTTTGAAAGTGCAGCTGATGGGGCGAAGGGTGGAGTGCACCCTACACAGCAATAAAAACCTAAATTTGCCCAATGTGTTTTTGATGACTCAGCTACACTTGTATTAACTGATGGCTACAGTGGGCGTGGCATCACCAGCTTACCTGCTGCAGTGTTTGCAGCTGGATACGCTGGCAGCTGAGTACCTAAGGGTGCATTACTGCTTTACTTTAAAATCTCACTACCATGTTTTTACTTCTGAGACAACAGCATGTGGCCACAGGGAGACTGAAGAAAAGCTCGTTTTTATTTAAAAGACGTGTTCCTGGGGTGGGCCCTTCTGCTCTGTTGGGGGTCGGATGGGTCCTGTGGGGCTGGGTCAGCCTGTGCTGCTGGAGTTGTGCCCTGGGTGGTGTCCTTCTTGGGGTTTTGGTCTGTTTGCTGTCCCTTGGCACCCTTCCTGGCTGTCGTGCTGCCTGGGTGGGACTCACAGCGGGGGCCTTGGGCACTGGTGGAGGCCTTCCTGCACACTGGTGTCCACCGGGGCTTGGTCTTTGCTATAGGCTGCAGCCAATTGGGGTTTCTGGGCTCCTGCGGGCTCCCGTCACCACTCCGTGTGTTGGTGTTCGGGCTCTGGTGATTCTGGTGGCCTTGATGGGAGTGGATGTGTCCTCGTGGCGTGAAGGACACCCCCACATTTTTAGGCATTTTTCTCTTTGTGTTTGAAACAGGAGAGAATAGTAAGGGAAAAACATAGCATGGGCAAACCTACATGCTGAGTTTCTCTACTATGCTTTAAGAGCCTTTAATAACAGGAGGAGGATCTGGTTTTAAAAAAAAGAGCTCTGCATCAGCATTTCACAGATGGTTCTCTTTTGGGTTTACACTTAGTGGCTCAGTCATCAATTTCAGTGGGAGAAAGAGATAAAAAAATGTTGAGCCTCATCTCCATTAGTCAGTCGTCTGTTTGGAGACAGCAGAGAGAGATTGATGGCCCGGCGAGAATAAACAGCTGAAACTTATGGGAGCCGTCTGTCTGTGTCAGAACCAGCCTTGAATTCACAAGGATGAAAGTCAAGTCATGACTTGGTGGGTTAAGGCCAAAAACATGCAGCGACACATGACCTTATCATCGAATTCACAAAGCGACCCAGGGACAAATCGATGGGGCCGTGGCAGACAGCAAACATTACACCTACTGGCAGTTTAAATGATTGAAGACTACAGGTGTGCTTGAGTACCAAAGCTTAATGTTTAGCATGTGAGATGTATGAATCTGCAGGAGATTAAAGCAAAGAGCTGCTCTGGGTCATAAAATATAGACACATGGCTGCAAAGAGACATGCAGTCTAAATCATAGTGACAGAGCTGTATGAGTAACTCCATCCTATCAAAGAACACTCAGGGGACAGGCACACTTCGCTTAGGCATCATTTGCATTTTTCCCACAATGCTCGTGATTTATGCCCCTTAAATAAAAGCCATCATCCACTGGCGGTCTCTAGCCCAGAGTGATTTAATTAATGGCGGGCACATCAACTCCCATATGCGGAACATGCCTGGGAGTTTGCTTGTCGATCAGCATCTGCCACCCCTGCAACAAAATATGATTCCAATCAATGCTGTAATGGTTTCGAGGCCGAGCATCTAATCAGCCTGGCAGGAGCCACTGCAATGGCAGGAATGATGGAACATTTGGTGTTTGTTAGTGTGTGTGTGTGTGTGTGTGTGTGTGTGTGTGGGTGTGTGTGTGTGTGTGTGTGTGTGTGTGTGTGTGTGTGTGT
>JAVDPK010000765.1:578023-589153 GCA_034780415.1 Cichlasoma orientale | reverse complement strand
GTGTGTGTGTGTGTGTGTGTGTGTGTGTGTGTGTGTGTGTGTGTGTGTGTGTGTGTGTGTGTGTGTGTGTACTGATGGAGATTTATTTCTGTTTCATGGGTCTGAACCAACCCAATAATCCAACCAACGAGGTTCTTACCATATAAAGTGAGTGTTGTTTATGAATGTGATGAACAGGACAGCCTTTGTTGCTGCTCTACACCCTCCAAAGCAAGAGGAGGGAATCAGGTGTGTGCTTCCACACACCTGACTGACCAAACTGCAAAGACTAGAAGTCAAACCAATGCAGCTGAACCTGAGCTGGCTCAAACCCGCGGCCATTATATTACCCGCCACGCAGGGCAAACACAGAGTGAGATGAAGAGCAGGTAACGGAGATCTCCACTGTAACACAGCCAGTTTTTTTCCCTTTTTTTTTCCGTTTTGGAAATTTGTGGTCTCTGGCCCCAACAACCACCGTGATTATCAAATTTCATGCAGCTCCCTCTGAAGCCAAAAAGCTCTATAATCCTCTTCACATTCGAATCAGCCCTCTTCAAGATCTGTAAACAGACCAGCGTCTAAAATCTTCACCAGTTCTGTTTTAATTGCTCCCACGTCACTCCTGTTACACACGAGACACTGCAGGACAACTCCAAGGGTAAAGATGGAATCATATGATAACCTGGACAGCTCCGAAACAATTTACCTTCTTTTCCTCCAGTAACAGCTAGACACTCGGGTCTAAAGAGCAAATCAGCGATGTAAAAGAGGTGATGAGATCACAGTGTCAAATTATTTAGGCTGGCGCATCATAGTGAAAATCAATCTTCCTCCGTTCTATTCATTAAGAAAATCAAGACAGACGCCCTGTGAGAGATCGGCCTTTATAGGTATTTTCTGGTGTGCAGCAGTGGACATTATCGTTTACATTTGTTTGACATAAGTTCTAAAACTATGTCGGCATATTAGAGATGAGATGAAGCAGGCCCTTAATGCCAGTCTGAATGATATCATAAATGCAAGCTTTCTAAAAGCTCGGTGGGCTCATTGAGACTTTGCCTCATATGCCTGCTAATAAAAAAAGACCAGTGCCCATCTGTACAGTGCATCTGTTCCCTGAAATCACTCCGACACTTCAGGAGGCTGACACAGCGATCGCCATCGTCACTGACAGAGCCGGTTTACACTTTGGCAAGCAAGTCAAGAGCTGTCTTTGTCTAACAACTCTTAGATGACACCAACAGTTGTCTCATTTATGCAGTGGATCCGGATCAAATGAGTTCATCATTTCTCACAACGTGCAACAGCCAAATTGGCACACACGAGACACAGCATCTGGAAACGTAAAGCGGGGTCAAATCCAGGGATTAAATTGGGCCGGGGCTGTGTGGGGTCACCGGGAGATGCTGGACTTCAACAGTTTTATAACTTTGATTTGTATCATTTTAATCTTATGGAAATGCATTAGTCCCAAAGTTATGCTGACTGTAGTGAAAACGGCTCTTGCTTCAGTGGACCTGATCTGCTGCTGAGGCTTCCTGCTCTTTATAGATTTATCCATGCTACCACGGCTGCTTTCCAAACCAAGACACCGCGGCCACGAGTGACCAGAGGAACAAAAACCTGACTGTACACAGCGCCTCGCCTGACCTGACAGTGAGCTCAGCTACCACAGTCTTCCCTCCACCCAACCCAATGAATCCAGGAACTACTGTATTGGAACTAAAGCTAACTTACTTTCAGACTTCCTGCATTTGATCAAATGCAAATTTTTGAGCAGATCGTATCCTTGAAAATAGTCTTTTCTCTTCTGTCCTCTTTCTTCCATTTTTATTCATCTTTGAGAGCGAATCTACCACAAAATAAAAATAACATAACGGAGACATACAGCTGTGCCAGCAGGTAGCAAGGCAGATAGTTAATTACACACTTCTGTCTTTAGATGCTGAAAAACATCCCTGAAAAACATGGATTTCAGTCACAGGCCTACCCTTCTGGCCTCAGAGAAGAGCCAACTGTAGGCACACTGCACAACAGGTGAGGACCTGATTGCAGTTTACTGGAACAATGATTAATGATCCAAGTTGTGCTTATCTATAGTGATGTCTGTAGGTGTTAATGCCAGACATGTGCTGCACCGCGGGTATCACAGCAGCACCACCTGGCCTAATGACCCTGCCTCTTACGAGTCAGCAGGTCTCTGGCTCTATCCTCTTCAAATCAGCTGTGAGGAGGAGGGGGTGGGTGGGTGAGAGGGTAGGGGCGGTGGTGCTTGTTGATGTGTTTAGCCCAGCACACGCTAACCTGGAAATAAAGGTGTTAGCTCACCAGTGCATCATCCCAGAGGTGCCACATTACTACAGAGCCCACACGGGGAGGGCCTAAATGTGAAAATTGTGTTGGAAGGCGATTTCACGCAATTTTTTTACAGGCAGATTTGATTTGTTTGGGTCATTGCCGTTATTACTCATCTGCATCGTTGAATGTGTTAACTTTAGCTCATGCCACAATCACCTGATTAAAATTTGGTATGTTATGGGCATGTCACATTGATGATTTATCTGTGGCTATTAATAGGAGCTTTGGGGGAGTGGGTGTAATTGCATTCTTGTGATGACTGACTGCGAAGGCTAGGAGCAGCAGAAATAGAGGGCATTAAAGTGACTCATATTCTGCACTACTGTAGCTGGTGGCAGCACATTTGGTCACTTTATAGGGACAATTATCAACATTGTTCTCTCTTTGTTATCTAATCTCAGAGAAATAAACAGTTACAGTGGCCAGTCTTGGATGTCAGGATTTAGAACTGAGGCTTGTAGTTGTATCGAGGGCTTTTTTCAACATCAGCATCTGCACCCATAAGGAGCCACACTATCAGCCTGCATGCACCTCTTTCTGCTCCACTTGTTTCACCAACGGTTGGTCCAGGGGGGAAAAGGTTGCAAAGGACTGACTGGACCTACCGTTGGATTGAAATTGAAAAGTTCTCAGACACAAATGTAACCACTGCAAGTGTTGGACATTTTACTTAAGTACTGTTACTCATGGAAAGCTAATAATTACTACAACTACAAAGTAATTACATCAGCTCTGGCTGGAGGCAACTCCTGATCCTACAGGTCTTTGGTTTTTAGAAAATAAATTTGAAGGAAAATCTGAAACATCAGCGTTTAACAAGCACCCACCCAAAGGCCTGGAGGCACTTACAGACCATCCAGAGATACCTTAGCCCTGGGGAACTCGGACTGCTCTCCAGAAGCCACGCTTACAGTAAAGCTGCAGTATTCAAACACATTTGAACTCGAAGTTCAAGTTCTGAATGTAGGCTTACTGGTGGCTAATGCTAAAAAAAAAGAGAGAAAGCTTTAAGAAAAGTTCAGAGTCACGGGAACATTTCTCTTTTCTTGGTAACATGAAAACATGCTGCCTTTCCTCGGTGACAGCCTCCTTCACAGAGCACAGTGAAATATAATCCCTTACAGTACCCATCATCGAAGAGAGCACCCATTAGATACATGTTAGCTTTGGACCAAAGAATAGGCCCCTTCAAGCTTCATTTTGGCAGGTAATGCTGAAAGTGATCAAAGTCTTTCTGCAGTGCCCTCAGGATGTAGGCGGCCTTCCTAAATTTATTTATTATGTATTTATCTATTATTACTGGGCTTCATTCTGGGTTAATGCTCCCGAGATAGACTGGGTCATTTTAGAGGCACGATCATGTCATTTCTCTACTCTTCCTGCCTTGTTATATTCATCTCATCCATTAGGACCGACCTGCCATTCCTCTAACCCGGTTGTCCTTGCTACTCTTAGAATTTAGATTCAATTTTGCCTTTACTTTAAATATCTCACAGGTTTCTCTCTGGGTGTTCTTTCCACCTTCCATAGTGGATTCGACCTTTTCACAGTGGAGAAGAGGAAACTGAAGTATTTCACAGCCCTCTATGATGGTGGCCACTTTTCCAGCTTTGACACTTTATGGAAGAAATATGATCCGGCCTGTTCTAATCTCTTCAGGTACTTTCAGATCTGTCACTTCGTGCTGAAATAGTCAGAGGTGTTATAAGGGAGAGAAAAACCTCAGAGCAGATTTCTATGAGAAAGAGCCTGTTATATGAACCGTAGATTGCAGCATAGAGACTTGTCAGTCAGAAGGTTTCACTTTATTTTACTTATTATTTAATCCAAAACATACAAAATGAACATCGCGTTGTATATAATAAGTAAAAGCACATGAAACCATAAGCTCATTAGGAAATTATCTACTGAGGTCATAGAATCAGGAGTCGCCCTCTACTGGTCATTAAAATAATGCATAGGCTTCACTTTATGCTCAGAAGCTACCTCCATCTTTTAAATACTTTGTGGTTATATGACACATGCTTCCCACCCTTAAAACCAAAAGGACAATCATCTGATTGATAACTGCTGAGCTGGAAAACATCAAACCAATTGTATTGTTGCAGTTTGTGTCAATGAGCACCAACATACACTCACCAGGCACATTATTAGGTACACCCTGCTAGTACCGGACTGGCCCCCATTTTACTTCAGAACTGCTTTAATTCTTCATGGCACAGATCCAACAAGATGCTGGAAACATTCCTCATGCTGACATGATAGCATCCCACAGTTGTTGCATATTTGCTGCACATCCATGATGAGAATCTCCCATTCTACCATGTCCCAGAGGTGACTGTGGAGGCCACAGTGAACTCATCGTCACCTTCAGGAAACCAGTTTGAGATGATGTGAGCATGATTTGACATGGCACGTTATCCTGCTGGCAGCAGCCATCAGAAGATGAGTACACTGTGCTCATGAAGGGATGGACATGGTCAGCAACAATCCTCAGGTAGGCTGCGGTGTTTAAACAATGCTCAGTTGGGACTAAAGTGCATCAATAAAATATCCCCCACCATCACACCACCACCAGCCTGAACAGTTGATAGAAGGCAGGATGGATCCATGCTTTCATGTCATTTAAGCCAAATTCTGACCTCACCATCTGAATGTCGCAGCAGAAGCTGAGTCTCAACAGACCAGCCAGCATTTTTCCAACCTTCTGTTGTCCAGTTTTGTGATTCTGTGTTAACTGTAGCCTCAGTTTGCTGTTCTTAGCTGACAGGAGTGGCGCCCGGTGTGGTCTGTGGCTGGTGAGTGTGCATGCTTTGAAAATGCAACAATTGTATAAGTGTGTTAAAGGGCAGACTGTGCAACCTGATTCTAATAAATTTGGTTACAGCATCAAAGTTACTGCGTGTAGACCGTACAGTGAACTATGTACTGGCTCTGTGCTCCGTCCCCTTTGGTGTGGTGACAGCATTACAAACAAAGCTCCTGCTGCCACAACCTATTATTTGTTACATTTCATTTGCACATTTTATATCCATCTGGTCAGCTGGTGCATCACGTAGTCAGAAAGCTAAGTGATGGGACAGCAGCAACCGTTGGCTCATTATTAAGCAGGCTAGTCCATAATGTGGTATTTCAGTCCTTAGCTGGTCTCAAATGCACCATCTGTGTGTTCAATGTAAGGTTTGTGAAGGACAGAACGACACAAGTAAGACTTTTGAGAGAATTTGTTATTATCGTTGAAGAGTTCTGATTGTTTAGCTTGTTTGATTTGGCATCTGGTGCTACTTTCAGAGTGGATTTACTGCAGTAAATAATTTCCCCAGCAAAATTAAACTTTACTTATACTGCTGGAAAAACTCATTGAACGAACAAGGGGAGGAGACACTCAGAACACAGTAAAAGAGTGTGTACTTGGGCGTGGCAGATAAGACACAGGTAGAGGGCATGCACAAAGTAAAAAAGGCAGTCATACAGGTCTCCTGGCTCCAGTCCAGCTCCACAGGGTCAGCTTTCATATGCACACAGTATTTTAGATGCTGGTCGGTTTGAGTGTTAAAGTCATACTTGGCACACACCTCCATATACCTGCATCTGAACATAGACACACGTGGTGTCTTTGGGGTCCCATGCCTATGATTGCTTAGCAGTGCTGGTGGACCTGAACCAGCAGCTTGATTTTGGTTATCATTTTGGTTTGTGTAAAAACTGTTCACTGTTGGAAATAGCAAATTTTCCACAGTTAAGACAGAGGACTTTAACCCAGAAGAGTCCCCTCACCTGGCCCTTTGTTCTCTCTGTCTCTTTAATTCTCAAATCCTTGCTATGATGACTTCACTTTCTCCACGACTGTGCCGCCTCACCTTTGACCCACAGAATCTCCCCTGGCTGCTTGTCTATAGGGAGCACAATGAGTTCAGAGTTCATACTGCTCTGTGTTACAGAGCTTAGTGACTCTGTGACAACAATAAAAACGAAGCAGCTTCAAAGACACAGCAGTCCATCGTGAAGACAGCTACAAATGTAAAAGCCAAGTAACATATTTCAGCTTTTAGGCACAGCCAACTGCTGATTAAGGTACAAATTATATTTAATAATTTTGTTATTTTATTTCAGCAGTTTGTGTTCTGTGTGGAAGCTTTGATTTTGGTTTGGTTTGTAGCCACCGACTCTGCAGCTAACCAAAACAACTTGGTCAGGTTTAGGAAAAGATCCTGATTTAGGTTAAAACTTGCCTGTTTACAAATGTAATCCTGTGTATTGAAAAATGACAATAAGAGGTACCTGTAGTGTTTAAATCTGAAGCCAGAGGGTCCTGACCAATCACCGTGTTTGATGCAGGGTTGTCAACATAAACTAGTTGGAGTCATATTACATGTAGGTCTAGCTTCCAAGACAAATACACCAGCACACCACTGGAACTGGAGTAGAAGAGGTAATTCAGTTCAAGTTTATTATCAGTTGCCTTAAGATGCTTTATACTCCAAGGTAGAGACTCTACAGTATTCTGAAGAAAACCCCAACAATCAGACAAACCCAATTGAGCAAGCACTTTGCAACGGTGGGAAGGAAGAACTCCCTTTTAGCAAGAAGAACCAGGCTCAGGGAGGGGCAGCCATCTGCCACGACTGGCTGGGGGGTGAAGGGAAAGAGAAAAGAAGAAAGAGAGCATAGGGAGACAGGACATGCTGCAGTGGTACAGAAGTGCTCAGTGCATCATGGGAACCCCCCAGCAGCCTAGGCCTGAAGTAGCATAACTAAGGGAGGGTTCAGGGTCACCCGATCCAGCCCTAACTATAAGCTTGATCAAAAAGGAACGTTTTAAGCCTAATCTTAAAAATAGAGAGGGTGTCTGTCTCCTGAATCCAAACTGGGAGCTGGTACCACAGAAGAGGGGCCTGAAAGCTGAAGGTTCTGCCTCGCATTCTACTCTTAAGTATCGTAGGAACCACAAGTAAGCCAGCAGTTCATGGATAGATAAAGCTGGGTATCATCTGCAAAACAATGAAAATGCATGCAATGTTTTCTAATAATACTGCCTAAGGGAAGCAAGTGTAATGTAAACAGAATCGGTCCTAGCACAGAACCCTGCGGAACTCCATAATTAACCTCAGTGTGTGAAGAAGACTCCCCATTTACATGAACAAATTGGACTCTATTATATAAATGTGTTCTAGTCTCTGTATTAAAAAGTTATACTCAACAGTACTGAATGCTGTACTGAGGTCTAACAGGACAGAGGCCATGAGAAGGTCATTCATAACCGTCCTTACATTGTTTCAGTATTATTATGAATTTTATTTGTGAAGAAAAAAGTCATTACTAATCAAAGCTCAACAGAGCTCTGACTCTGTCAGCCTGGCTGCAGTGCAGTGAAAATAAATCCTGGGGTTGTTTCTTTTTTCCAGTGAAGGCTAAGATGTCCTAGCTTAATTGGGGACGTTTTATAGAGCAACAAACTATTTTCACAGGCCAAACGAAGATCTTCCAGATTTCTGCAACACCGTTTCTTCTGCAGCTTACAGGTTATCTGCTTCAAGCTGCGTGTTTGAGAGTTTGTGCGTTATACCAGGGAGTTGTTTCTTTTTCAGAGGAGCCACGTACTGATGTACTGGAAGTACGTCAGTCAATAACAAACACAAGAACAGCTATTTCTAAAGTGCTTGGCAGAAATTTTAATCATTTCCAATTTTTGCTGCAATTTTCCAACACAAGTTCTCTTCCATCAAGGAACCCTATCCTCCTGTATCGACTGACTGTAGAAACAAACCTGTGAAGAGCTCTTCTATTTTTCAGATGCATCTGCCTTTCAGTGCTTGACTGCAATGCCGACAACAGCAGCTAAGTGAGACGGCTACACACTACCACAAATGAATGACAATCCTGCATGTACTCTAGAGCTCCATCTCGACATTGCACCACATAGTGGAAAACTAAAGTGAAATGAGCAATCTACTCTGGAAACCAAATTTACTACTACCACTACTAAATTAACTACACCGTGAGCCACTGAAACCAAACTGAATCAAAAGCAAGAAAAGAAAAACACAAACCACTTAAAATATATTCCTCTTCCTCCAACACAACACATGCACTGGATAAAAATCTGCAAATCCTGAACATCCAACACAATGTTAATACATTTAAAATATCCATCTGTCTTCTTCTGCTTATCTAATTCAGGGGCACAGGGGGCTGAAGCCTAACCCAGCTGTCATAGGGTGAGAGGTGGGGTACACCCTGGACAGGTCACCAGTCTATTGCAGGGACAGTCAACCATCCAAGCTCACATTCACCCCTACTGGCCAATTCAGAGTGAGCAGTTTAACATGCATCCCTTTGGATGTGGCTGAAGCTGGAGTGTCCAGAGAGAACCCACAGGGAGAACATGCAGACTCCACACAGAAAGGCCCCACCCGGGACCCAGGACCAGAACAGTGCTGACCACCACACCACCACGCCACATTTACAGTTTTTCCATTTAAATTAACCACGAACAGGGTCCAACTGTGACATCTGCTGACCAAAAACAACAATGCATGCAACAAATACAGACGATTTCACTGAATCTGTACATATTAAAACTTTAGCAAAGTCCCTTTCACACTGCACAAAGCCAGATTTATTTGTCTTGCAAAAACATAATCAGAAGTAGCTGAAATCAGTGAATGGACATTGGATGTGTTCATGTATTAACACCTCTCTTCAGGCATTGTTACTTAAGCCAAGCAGCAGAAGGAAATCAGGCTATTGGTGATCTGGCTTTCAGTACTAGAAATGAGGAAACAGCTGGTGAACAAAAAATGGTCAGCTGTGAGAATTATTTCCAGAAGTTTTAGGGACTAGTTTAGCCTTGTATAACCCCATGAGCATAAGTATTTTTGCATTATGCTGCACTGTGTTATACATCGATATTTATCTATTCCTCTCATAAAAGAAGTCATTACACTTTTCAGGAATCTGAAAATCACTCGAGTCATTATGCATGACATTGGAATGATTGGATATTGGAAGCGAGTTTGTATTCGTCACCGTACTGTGTGAACTGGCTCAGGTAATGCGGTGAGAAGCCCCTACGAGAGGGCTGCAGGGATCAAACTGAAGGCAAAAGAAGCTGCACTGCATCCCTCCACCCACACACTCACCCTGCTCACTCACACGTGTGCACTCCAGTCATGTCTGCTAGGGGATGTACGTGTACAGTTAGTATGCGTCTGATCAGCACAAATATGTGCGTGTGTGTTTCCAGTGCATGCTCTCCATCATTCACGTCTCTCCCCGTCACTCCTTCGCCCCCTTTTTTTTTGTTCATTTTCTCAGTCCCTCCCACCTTGTTTTGATCTCTTTCTTCTTTTCTCTCCCACTCGCTCTCAGTCACAAAAACATGCACATGCACCCATCTATCCACCCACGCACACAGTTGGCACGGGCGAGTCCCCGAGAAGCAGCACGGTTTGGCATGGGGTTATGCAAAGAAATACAAAAATCGTTGCGGCACCACTGCCTAATGGTGTCTCCATGGCAACTATGGGAGCAAGGCCCTGCGATGCAGCGTGAAACAAAGAAATTTAAACTTTAGCAAAGAAATGAGCTCTATAGTGCTCTTGCATTATTGCCATATGATATAACATACTCATCAGTGCGTGATGCTTAGTAGGGAAAATGCCTCCTGTGCTGCATACAGTAATACAATAACCCTGTGTGGCATTCAGTATTCCCCTTTTTTCCTTCTGAAGTAGCTTTTGTGTTGCCAAAAGCAGAAACTCTAATGGAAAGGACGGTATGCAGCATTTATTCTGTATTATCTTTTTCCAGCTGAAGCTTTTTGTTGAGGCTATATTATATTTGCAAAGGGAAATATTCAAACTCCATGTCCTGGCTTTTGCATTATACCGTACACATTATCCCAAATAATCACATTTCATATTTCATGTTGGGCACTCCGCTGCATGACACATCTCCAGGACCGTGGGGGACAAGAGGCTAAAGCAGAAGCAGCTCTTGGAAATATCTAAAGTGTTCTACATAAAGGAAAGCATTAGTCATTTTGGCAAGTTCCCTAAAATGACATATTTTAACATCCATCGGAGTAATAATGACTCTGCTCTGTGCGGTGTGACTGGAGGGAGCCCAGGTGGATGGATGAGTCAACAAAGCATCAGGTAGTTGTTAATTCCCCATTTTGGACCTCAGCTGTTCCTGGTTATTCCTGTTGCCATAGCAATCAAGTTTTCCCAATTAATGACAATGTGACACTATATTCAGCTGCAGTTAAGGTGCTTTTCTAACATTACCCAAGCCGTTACTTCCATCCAAATACAGTACCAAACGGCCCCAGGCTGCCTAAATATAACCGAGGCCAGAAAACAGTTTTATATGAATGAAACCGCATCTTAGCAGCTGGGAGCATCAGCGCGTTGGCGCATCAGTGTTAAAAGAATTTGAGAGTCGGGCCAAACTTCGGTCAGAGGACCATGTTTGGTCAAATCCTGTTCAGGGTTGTTAAAAAGGAAACGCTGATGAAGCAGAGCGTAAGGAGTTGGTAATTCTGTGATAATCAGGTTAATGTTCTCTGCGTGTTACATCATCATCTGCATGACGTGCCTTAAACTCAGAGAAACTTAGTGCAGTATAGTCATAACAATATAATTTGTTTTCCTCCTAATAACTCTCAAATATAAAAAAAAAACCTTTCAACATCCTACATGTTTTTTCCTGCAGTGTACACACACACACACACACACACACACACACACACACACACACACACACACACACACACACACACACACA
>JAVDPK010000765.1:549190-577923 GCA_034780415.1 Cichlasoma orientale | reverse complement strand
ACACACACACACACACACACACACACACACACACACACACACACACACACACACACACACACACATACACACACTCAGTCCTTTATGCTGCCTCATCCTTTGACTTTGTGCCCAGCAGAAGCATGAAGGTGTGTCAGTTAACTGCTGGTGCAGCTAAAGGGAAAAAGCATCACAGTTGGAGCAGCTTATTCAGGTGAAACTTTTAAGAAGCCCAAGCAGAGCTTTCAAGTAGCAAAGAGTTTGTTCTGTTTCAGTGCATGAGTCATTTGGCTTTAATGCTTTACCTGTGGCTCAGAGGCTGAGCTCCAGCACTGGCTCAGGATGCAGTGCAACTTATTGACTGCCCAGGGACACACAGAGAGAGATAAAGGTAGAGCTATAGTGGACCGAGAGCGCTGGTGAGTGGCAGACAGACACAGTGAGAGAAGGGGAGAGGGAGGCCAGAGCAGAAGAAGAACAGAAGGCTTTCTTCTTCTCTTGTTTTTGTTTTGGGTGCAGTTCAAGATTCTCCATCGGGAGAGACGGCTGTTCAGAACTTCAGTGGCATCGGCCTGCTTCCTCACGCACGCGTGTTTTTGGATAAGTGTTCCAAAAAGAGAGAGTTGATGGTGTCAGTTGGACTCTGATTGGAGTCAAAACCATTATCCCAGCAAAGCCATTATCTCATTAGAGAGCACTGACAGTGGCTCACACAAACACACACACACACATCCCACAAAATGGACACATCTGATACCAGCGGCTCATCATCTGCAGCGAGTGGGTGCCTCGTCCCACACTGGAACACCATGCTGACTACGGACTTACTGTACGTGCCAGGCCACCATCTGTGTGTCAGAACGGTTCGTGCATTCATCCAGAGCTCTGGAACACCGTCCTCATCGACCATCCTAAGCAATGCCCCGCCACAGCTTTCATCCATGCCAGCTGCTGAAATGATGATCCATAACAAATGAAGTCTTCAGACGAACACATTCCTTTGCAGTAAGGTTCCCGAGGCTGCGCTGCATTAGAACTGGAATAAAGATGTGACTCCTTATGCATGCCAGCACTTCTCAGAGCAGAGGCACTCCTCTCCTTCCATCGCTCCAGCAACTGGTCACTGTTGGGCTGTGACAATATTTTTCCTTAAGCTGTGAAAATCGACCTAAGCAGCCCCCAAACCCTGAAATCTGAGCACTCGAGACTTGATTTGTTACCGCAGCAATGCATAAGAAACCAGAATCAATGTTTTCAAAAACCTCTTAACTGTCTGCAAGTCTTTGCAGGCGAATAACCATTTAAAGCTCCCCGCGTTCTTTCACACGTGTGACTGCAAACCCTTTGCACAATTACATTAACTGCTCCTTGTCACAGTCATTATGGAGTTTGCTAATATGCTGTACAGCATATGGAACTGATTAGCATTACAATGTGCTGATGGTGATATTCCATACAGCTACATGTGCAGACAGAGAGATGACAGGCTGTAGGAATCCTTCGGTGTCATTGGTTCCCTCTGATTTGTTTACATGGCGACTGTTTTCAGTGTTTGATTGTTGGCGACTGCTGTTGAGTGGATCCAATGAGAACCGCCAACAGTGCTCAGAAGGGTTCTCCGATCTTTAACACGTCTAAAATAATACCAACCGGCTCATTTTTCAGTCTGCGTTGGCTACACCTGGGAAACCATTACTTAATTCATGAAGGACCTTTGAAAGCGCGGTCATATCAGAGATATGTCATATCAGAGATATGACTGCACAGCTAATATGGAAAAGCTTCCAAACAAACATGGCAAAAACACGCCAGTCATCCTCAGGAAACAGCACTATCACTTAGTAAAAAAATCAAACATTTTGGGCAATAAAATTGTCAGAGTGACGGCATTTTTTTCATCTGTCTAATTCCTGCTTCATCCTCTGAGGCTGCTGAGAGGGACGAGCCCAGCAGAGCCGTTATGACAGAACAATCGGATACGCACCACGTTATTGTAACCCAGGTTCATATACTATAAAACCACATTCATCAGGTGTGGTGATAACAGATCAATACTGAATAAATATTTGCACAGCAGACCAACAGAACATAAGCCTGGTATATTTGCTTATATAGTCTATGCATAGGTCTTGATATTAATATACATCAGCCTTTCAAAATATGGGAGAGTGATGGCATCATCAGGCCGCGAGCCAAAATGGCAGGTGGTGGATCTACTTCTGATACTAATGCAAAAGATCAGTGCAAAGTGCTTCATATGCACAGAGACAGTGACTGTTAGTGTTTCATTGCACTGCTGCACGCTTTGTGCAGAAGAGTCGGTGAAGGTGAGCACA
Source organism: Cichlasoma orientale (assembly GCA_034780415.1). NCBI lineage: Eukaryota > Metazoa > Chordata > Actinopteri > Cichliformes > Cichlidae > Cichlasoma > Cichlasoma orientale. The sequence continues at coordinate 575,608 of JAVDPK010000765.1, read as the reverse complement.
GCTTGTGATGAATCTCGGTGGAATTGCCCGTTTAATACCTTTTAAACACATGTGCCAATCACGGAGGTGCATTAAAGCACATTAAGGAAATGAGAGGTAAGAGCAGATCGTGTCCTCTAAGAAGCTTAAATGTTTTTGGCATGCATAAAAAAATCAAAGCCTTAATTGTGTTCCTTGAAGATTTATGTGAAATTATAGCAGCACAGGCTGCACAACATTACTTTAGAAGCTCAGTTTCTGCACGTGTGCTGTAGACCATAAAACCTTATCTGTAGTCGCTGCGTTCATTCAAATAAGGTAAGAATAAGTTCATACAGCATATTTCTTTACAGCATATATATAATTTTGGTGTAATAACAGATACGTTCCTTCATCACGGTTAGACTGAGAGCGGGAAGGAAACTCAGAGCAGCTAGTAATTTTAAGATTTTGTAGGCTTGACCTATCAGTCAAAAAAGTTTCAAGCTCTGCATATGTGTGCTCAAGTACATACTCTATTGATCCATGAACAAATTGAATTACATATGGGCTATGCTTTGTGAGCGCGGAGCACGGACTGAAATTCACTGCTTGCCCCGGGCTGTGCCATTTAAAGTGCTTCTAATCATCGAGTCCCTTGGTTGCTTTGCAGCGCTGCAATAGTTGTTGTTTTTTTTTTGCTGTTCACTGTTAACATTAAGGCAGCGAAACCGAGACGGGATCTGCTACAGTACAGTCACACCTCAGCAGGTGAGATGGACCTTTGACACATGCACACACAGCTTACAGCATTATACACAGAGATAATATACAGAGTGCATGTATGAGGAAAATCCAATAAAATTAGTGAGCAGTACCTGAGGGGAGGGCACGGCACAGAAAAGAGAAGTTGACAAATTTAAATTATGTCATTTAATTAATAAGTTAAGAGCCCTGATTGTTTAGCATAGTGGCATTATGTGCACAGTTGTGCATGTTTGGCAATAACAATGTTATAGGCTATAGGTGATAATTCCCCGAGGACAAGCACACCTGCATCTGCAACAACACCACACAGCCTGCTGGTTGTTGCTTTGGATTACAACCATCTGTTTAAATACTGTGGAGTGATGGATGAAGAGCCTCTTTACCCGAGCCCACGCTGTCTGTGGCTGAATAACAGTGTCTCTGAGTGTGTCTGCAGTGCAGCAATAAATGTGAACATCCAAAGCTAACTGGCTGCTGTGGCGCTGAGCTTCACCAAGCAGCTGATTTACACCAGTAGGTGAGAACCTGGGAACCCAGGTTGTAATTCGTCACCAAGTCACCACCCACAGTGGAACGCCACCCAACACCTGATGACGAGACGGCGCTGCGCCCTGGACGAGTGTTTCCCAAAAGAGAGTGTGTGTGTGTGCTTACGCGTGAGCTCGCAACCACAGCCAGCAGAGGAGCGACAAATGATAGCGCTGAAAGGGAAACGCACGCACAACAGCACACACATGCACGCTTTCTCCTCGAACACAGACTAAAAGCACTTCATTCACAAAACAACGCACAAGCCGCCCACACGGAGCTCACCCCGCTGAAACTTTACATTAGACACATACAACTGCCCCCACCCCCACATGTACGCACTCCAATGCACAGTGTAGTGCCCCCTCTACACAGCGCTGTCACAGGATCTCACTGTTATCATCTCTGCTGCACCACACTCCCTGAATACAGTACCTCTGCACTCTTTCATCCCCCTGCCCAAAAACACACTCAAAGACCGGAATACATTTTTATTTTGCTACCTTCAGTCCCAGGACCTGATTCCAATGATGGCTGCATGGGAATCGTTTTTACAGTACAGAGGGGTAAACACAGCTGCCTCAATATTTTAGTAGAGTGAACAATTTTAAGTTGCTGCAGGATTTTTTTTTGCAGCGCTCTTTAGAAAAGCGCAAAACTGGAGACACACGCACGTATTATTGCATGGCATATGTTACATATAGCCTGTGTTGGGCTTGTGTTTGCACATAACTTCTGCCTAAAATATCATCTTCTCATTTCAACATATTAACCTCCTTCAGGGAGAAATGGGGAGACGGTGCTTCTCTGTCACCTGCCACATCAAACACAGAATGAACATCGAGCCAGAAAAAAACTTACCTGGCACAGAGTCTAAAAGCAGGAGGCATCTAGGACCACCAGCTTCTCTGTCATCTGGAGACAGCAGAAGATTAGACAGTCATAGTGCATGAGATGCAGGATTAAAGACTTCCTGAGCTCTCTCATCTATCCTATGACTTTTCCCTCACATTTATCCGAACCTTCTGAGAAAAGGTAAGGGGCTGGCAAAAGGACGACTAAAAAGGCAAAGAAGGGTGGGAAAATGACAGTGAGACGCTCAGATCTCCTCCACTAAGACGAGTTGCAAGCGCAACGTGAGGACCATCCACTGCAGCAGAGCAGAGTAGCGCGCAGCAAAGGAGGAGAGGGAGGGAGAGAGGAGTGAGGCAGGCAAAACAGGCATTTACTGCTGCTGGTTCCAACAGCATGGCTGGAGCAAAAATCTGGGACTGGAGTCTGGATCCTGGTCCTTTCCCCTCCACGGAGAACTCAAACAGAGGTATGGAAAGAAGAGGGGACAGACAGAGCCGATGAACAGAGATACTGAAGGACTTATCTGTTTATGGCTCAGGCACACTCCTGTATGAGCTCAGTTCCCTTTTGCATGACATCTAATATTTCCCCCTCTTGGCTACAAACACTGCGTGCCGACTATCATTCTCCAGCTTCCAGTGTTGCTGTGGATAAACTAAAAGTGAAATCATATCAAGAAGTCTTCCTAAAGACCTTCCCATAAATACGGTGCCATCATCATCACCACTGACGACAGCTGCTACATTCGTTTGTTTCCTTAATCTGTTTATTTCTGTTCATTGTGCTGTCTCAGTCAGCAGGCTGCTCATTTTTCAACTACATCTATATAAATCTTTGAGTGAATTATTAATTCTAGCCATACAAGTGAATATGCATATTAGAAAAACTCTCTAACAAGGTGGCACATTTTGCTATACTCTCCCTTATGGAGCGACTGGGCCACCTGGCTGAAGTGCCTCTTGCTTGCTGTACTGTAACAAGGGAACAGGCTTTTAGTTGGAGTCCTTCGGCCCCAGCAGGGCTCAAGGTCGCTTGGCAGAGCAGCTTGCCGGCAGCCCAAATCCTTCAATGATTAACAGCGGCAGACAGGATGGAAAAGCTGTCAATCCGAATCTACAGTCTCAGCCAAGAGAGCCGGCCAGCTAACCCACGCACATTCTAACGGTGCTCAACCAGGTAGAGCGAGGAGATTTATGAACCCACAGAAAAAAGTCCCCTCTCGCCGAAGAGGTGGGCATACACATAACACCGACGCTGTCCCCTGGCTCATCGGGGGACAGGACAAAGGACAGGACGGGCCGTCTGTGTGGGTTTATAATGGAGCTCAGATCACATCACAGGTTTGCAGAATGTTACCTGCTTAATTTATCTTTAATTGTAAATGATTTGTCAGAACACACAAGAGTAACTGTTTTTAGATCATTTCCATCGTTAAAACTTTAGAATAATAGATAGGGTGGGGGGTGGGGGGTGGAGTCATAGAGCAAGAGGTGGGGTGCACCCAGGACCGGTCACCAGACTGGAGTACCCGGAAAGAACCCACAAGATCACAGGAAGAACATGAGCATGAGGAGCTTCTCGCTGTGAGACGACGGTGCCGACTGATCAGTGCCGACTGATCAGTGCCGGAGCTAAAATGTATTTTCTATTCTCACATTAGTTAATATAATAAAAACAACTTCGTTTATAGATTTTATATTTATCAAAGCTGATAACAATCATGTTATGGTGACATCAGCAAACATCACAGTTTATGCATCATAGTATGTGTTTATTAATGATTACTAAATGGTATTTTTCAGTATGTTGTTGCATTAGGTATCAATATTGATCATTGATTCTCCACGTATCAATTATTGCCGTTTGATTAAAGTTGCTGGCATCTCTGAACTATGCACACAATTTATTCACAATGTTAAAATGTTGCCTCTCCATCCTGTTTTATTTCCACTGTGTATTTCACAGTGAGAGCGTTTTCACTGCACGAATTCATGTTATTGGAATAAGTATTATCTTTCTTTTTTAACTGTCCTTTGATTCCTGAACCCAGTTTTATCAAATATAGCAGTGACTGCTATGCTAGAGCCTTATTAGACTGAAAACTACAATAGTTTAGCATTAGCTTATGCTTGCTTAAAGGTACAGTGTATAAATTCTCACCACTAGATGTCAGTAGATCACAGATTGCAGTCAACTGAGATCTGTTTTTTTAAACCCTCCCAATTCAAGTGCATAATTCTGGCTACAGTGGCTGCTGTAGGACAAACAAGGCTGCCGGTCTGCTGTTTACCTCAGCTGTCAGTATGTGCCCACGTCCGTTTACTCTGGAGGAGGCTGTAAAACTTTGTGAAAGGAGTCGATGAGTCAGTGAAGCTCAGTTCTGTCTGGTGACAGCGATGCTGAGATGAGTTTTTGAGGATATCCTGAACTTTTCTGTCGGTGAGCGCTGCTGTTTTTGCTGCTGTTTGCTGCCGTTAGCCGGCATTAGTGAAACTTTCTTTGAAGCTTCGAGGTGCCAATCAGCAGCCAAGAAACCTAAAGGATTTAGAGAGTTTGTATAAAGAAACGTGGACCAAAATCTCTCATGTTTTCTGGATTTTTGGTTGATTTTCTGTCTCTCCATTTAATGAAACATGAAACTACCATAAAAATTTGAGACTAGTCATTTGGAAGTGAGCAAACGTTCAGATTCAGCAGAAGATCTGTGTATTTTAATGGACTAATGTAATTACACACTAATAAATGTTTATCTTTTTTTTCTGTTAAATAACCAAATAAATTACTGACTGTACCTTTACAGCTGAAAGAATCTGCTAGGTGTAATCACAATCAGCTAGTGAGCAGCTTTTACGTAAAGAAAGACTTTTCAGAATAAGAGCATTACATATACAAGAGACCCGCTGGCCTGCAGAGCTCTGCTGCCAGTGTTTCACTTGTTCAATATGTGACTGGAGCGGAAACAAATTTAATTTTATTCTTCTCTAAATTAGAAGTTTTAGAAGAACTGGCCACCAAAATAAGGCAGGAGCAGCGATTCAGGAGGAAACAGCACGACCGTGGAAGCTTACAGTTGTGAGTCTGTGCGAACCCAGCTGAGCATCTCGTGCTCTCGTCTGTGTGGTGTGTACTTGTGAGACACACACACTTCCTCAGTTTTGCTCAGTGACTTTGTGAACGACAAACCTGAGAGTAAAGTACAGAAATCTGTTATATTTATAAAGCGAAATAGGCAACCACAGCTCGGAAAAGATAACTGCAACATATGCAAGCGGTTATTACCGCGCTTAAAGAAATTCATGCTTTCCAGGAGGAGCGTGCGGAGCAGACTGGAGGATGTAGCTCATTTTTAAACACGACAGTGACTGTGAAGTCTCTCAGACATGATTCTTAGACTGGTGCAAGATGGAAAGCAATGGCTTGGCAATGACGACTGATTGTGATTGTGTTGTTTTTTTCACGTATACGAACTCCTGTGATCAATAACTCACACAAACATCACTAGAGAGCATTACTGGTGCCTCTGTGCAGCTTTCAGCGCAGCGTCATAAAGAGCACATCGGGGGATCCTGCTGAATGCACTGAAACATTTGGTTTGCAATCTGAGATTTTTTTTTTTTTTTACAAGCAAATGATCAAAAACTTCCCACAGGAGCGCGTACTGTCACCGAACTCCCACCTCCACTCGCCTCCACCCCCTTCATGTTTCTTCTTCAGTGGCCTGTATTTACCATATACACATGCACATTCAATAATCTTAATACTCAGTAAGTCACAGTAAATTTCCTATTTAATGTTACTATTTATAGATAGTATAGATATAATGCGTAATCTTTGTTCATCCTTCTCATTTTCTACCATTTCCTTCCATCTCTTCATCTTCTTTATCCTTTCCCCCTCGGCCTCTCTTCTTCTTCCTTTCCTGAAGTATTATCGTTCTCCGAGCTCGACGCATCTCGAACGTACAATACCTCTGCTCTCCTGTGTCGGCTGTTTATCGGTCGGCTGGAAAAGCGGGCCTTACTCTTCGCGTTTAACAAATCTCATCTCACAAAAAATATTCATTTCACGGGTCGCTGTCCCATACAGGCCAATATCCACGCAGGGAAAGGCATTAAGCATTACTCCCCTCTCTATTCAAATTCGAAACTGCGAAGTGAGCCCGCGCCAGAGATATCAGCCTCCCACTGAGCGCGGTTTGTCCTTGTAATGAGGTTGCGGCCACAGCTAACCATTCATTCAAGTCATTCAGCAGCAGGCCTTATCATTGCTCTCGAATGACATTGGCTAAATGACGTGCAAAGGAGACACGTCTCACCTGTCTTGTTGCATTGGACTGATGTGCTCTGGGCAGTTTGTCATTGTTTAATGAAAGCCCAGGAAGGCCACTCACTGTTCAGAGAATTATGCATGGAAGGATGGAGCAAAATTGAAATCCTATTTCCTAATTTGAAGCATGTCCTCAAGAGACAATACACTGAAAAAAAGAGAGAGAATCAAAACGTGCATAAATCGTACTGTTTCACTTATTTTAAAACATGGTCGGACGGGAGCAGTTTAACTGTTTATGGTGCCTCGCTGTTGTCTGTCTGCCTGAAAATGCCAAAGGATATTAGAGACACAGATCTGCACAGATGCAGAGACACAGATGTCTGTGTCTGAATGAACCCATTTCATCTTTTCTAAACTCATGCAGTGACTCACAAGATCACCAACAAAGACAAATCAGAAACTTGGATTTAAATATTTGTTATAAAAGCAGCAAAAATGATTTCAGTAAAAAAAAAAAAGAAGAAAATTAAAGAAATTATATTAAAATAAAGCAAACCAACCAGTTTAAAGGAGAGCAGCTGGAACTGTAATAAGAGAGCAGTGAAACCAACCTGAAGGTGTCTTTGGCATCTTTTTGGCATTTTATTCCAATTAAAAGTGGACTCACCAAGCTCATTAAAAACAACAGCACCTGCATCGTAATTCGATCATCTCAGAGTTCCATATGGCCACACGTTTAAAGACACCAACAAAGAAGAAAAAACAGAAAGGCTCTTATTTAATGTGAAATATCATCCACTTGGTATTTCTCTGACATTTTACTCTCACTATAAAGTCTATAACTGTCTGTAAAACAGTGTCAAAGCTAAGAGAATGTATTTTTTGTGCACTGAATATAAGTATCCTGCTGAGTATAACCGGCCCCACCGTCTGTTTTAATATACAGATGTTCACAGGACTGCAGCAGGAAGCAAGACTACAGCAGAGCTCTGAGCCCAGTGCTCACAGTGCTCTGAGCGTGCTCATAGTGTCGCGCTAACATTTAGCAGGTCTAATGGTTGCCATGTAGCTTAGCATCCAACCATCACTGAGGCTCTATACTGTGATTAGATTTTGTTTCATTTAGTACCAAAAAGTTACTGACATTCATTCAAGTCAGTGGAAGAGAATGGATGGATGGACGGACAGACGGATGGATGGATGGATGGATGGATGGATGGATGGATGGATGGATGGATGGATGGATGGATGGATGGATGGATGGATGGATTGCTAAGGAAAAATGTGGGTTCCATATCACTTGTATGTTTTTTTCAGAACCGACAGGAGCTCCTCCAGAGCCGTGGCAGAGTGGTGGTCCCAGTATATGAACTCTGATGAGTAAAATCACAGGAGGGCTACCTGGACTCTCCCCTCTCAGTGCAGTTTACAAAGACAGTCCCTAGATTCTCCTTCATCGCCTCGTCTTTAGAGGCGAACTACAAACCGTTTACCTGGCACGCAGCACAAAATAATTTGTCAGAAATACAATTTAAAAGTTGCTGTTCTGCAGTAAATATCCAGCATTTGAAATGAACCCAGCTCACACACATGCATTATACTGTATGCAGTAGACCATGTGTTACCTGCACAACATCAAAACTTCTAAACTACTATGACATTAAATGTATCCAAGAGGAAATATCTATCAGACAAATCAAATCCAGAGATAATTTAATACTGTGTCTGTATTCCTGGCATATCTGGCTCTGCTTGCAGCTGGAATAATGGCTTTCCTAGGCTATCTGCTTTCTCTGATCTCATTTGCTGCTAGTTTTGTTTGTGGTTTGTGTAAATGTGTGTGTGTGTATCTATTATGTAACCACTGTAGCCTCTGATAAACACTGCTATGGTTGTTCAAGGTGATATCGCCCACAGTATTTAAAAGCATTTCTCACACAGACAAACCTCACAACCCGCCAATATGTCTGCATCACAGTGCAGATTCACACCAGAGGATAATAACTGAATCCTTTACTGCAGTTTTAAACACATACTGTAGGGGGCGGTGGTGTGTGGAAGGGTCCCGTTAATATCAGTTCGCACCATCTTCAGGTTTTGTTAACCAAAGCGAGCAGCGTTACCTGTGTGCATTTTTCACGTTGCTCCCTAATTCACGCCGCCTGAGCACTGACGGGGTCAGCGCAAAGCCTGATGAATGACAGCTGGTTAGGCTCTAAGAAAAACAATGTGCTCAAAGTGCCAGGTTGTTCTGTTTGCGGCCGAGGAAAGCAGAACAAATGACTCCAAGCAGGTGATTACTCGACTGAATTTAAGCGGTGTGATGGATTTTCCTAAAGGTAACAACAAACCCAACAAAGACAAATGTGTGAGCAAAAGCCCTCCGACCGCGAGTGCATGACAAAGAGGTAAAACACACGTGCACGCATCGTTTCACTGATGTAACGGGGGAAGCCTCGCGCTTGAAACTGATGCCTGAGATATTTCTTCAAAACAGCTTTCATGTTGTTTTCATGGTGTTCGCACCTTCTTCACTCCACAACCGTCAGAGTGCTGCTGAAACTGCAGCTTCCTCTTAAATATTCTCAGACTGCACCAACGACGCGACGCCTTTTCCAGTTCTAATAAATGACAGTTGACATTTTTTGGTTGTAAAACAAAAATGTCTGACATTTCCGAGTATTTGTCCCCTCTGTGGTGACTGTCACACTCACTTTCTTAAAGCTACAGCTACTTGTTCTTTAGCCACTCATAAATTTGAAGGAAAAATGATCGAGTAGGATGCTTCAGCTTCATGAACGCTGGATGGACGTCTTCTTTTTCAACATCTGGAACTACTGTAAAAGTGATGTGATTACTGTGGTAGCATTCCTCCAGGTCCCTCACATACAGTAAACGTTTGCTGAGGGTGATTTGCGCAGTTAGCACACATCTTTGTGAAAACACCAGCTGTATCCAGGTATCCAGATCCATGAAGGTTTGGGTTGGATCTTAAAATGATGTTGTGGCTTAAAATGACTTTGTGGCACCGGCTAAGCTCCACGTCACGATTATCAAGACCATGAATGTTGCTCAAGACGTGAGCAAAAGGCTGAAGTTAAACCTGCAGCCACACTGTTGTGCGTACAGCAGTTACTCGCTCGGCATTATCATGGTTTGAACTCTTTGAGGATACAAAAAGCATCATCGTGAAACCACAGGCGCCCTTCATGGTCAAATCAAAACATCCTGTTCATTTGTGAAGCCTTTGTTATGACCTGTGAGTGTCCTCTTCTTTTGCGTGAAGAAGTGTGTGAAGGTAACGGCGTGACTCAAATTACGAGTTCAGAATTCAGATATCAGCAAATGGATTTGTCACCAACAAAAAAACTCCGTCCGCTCTCTCTGAACAACACCGAAGCATAATGTCCATTTCACACCGACCTGCTGTCTCAAGGCCTGCATCTCATGCAGCCTTTGTAAATGATGTTTGCCTATTTAGAGTCCTGACTCAGCAGGGCACTGAGTGGCTGTGGCCCAGCAGAAAGGAGACCTTCAGCAGTTTGTTTCTGAATCATCTAAATCATTAGTTCTTTAAAACACTGTGGTGGAGGGCGGATGTTTATGACCAGCAGACATCAAAGGTGTAAATCAGGGATGGTGTTGGCTTCACCTCAATGGCATCATCAAAAAAAATGTGATGAACGGTCAGCACAGTCAGGAAAACTTTCTCATCTGACAGCCATCTGAGCACTGAGGTCGCACAATTAAATCTTGTATGTATAAAAGACGACAGGAAATGAAGCACCGCGTGGATACTAATAGCTGATTAACGGTGGTTGTCAATCTTACCTTTCGGTGGGCCGTAGCGTCCTACAAATCCCATGTTATACATAAAGATCATTTTCTAAAGGAGTATTTCACTTTTTTCTTCTTTAGCTTACTGTTAATATACATTCTGAGAAACAGTATTGTGTTAATGTCAAACATGCTTCTGTAGAAGCTTGCTGAAACAGCGCTGCCATTAAAAATAGAAGAAGAAGAAAAAAATGGAGGTATAGGGGTTTAGACCATCGACCCCACATCCCTTGCTCATGTCTGACTGGGGGCACTGCTGCAAATGTCACAGCAGCTGACATGTGCAGTAATCAAATGTAATTCTGTGTCTCCAGGTCCTCATATTTTCTGTCATCTCTCTATTGTAATAAAAGCTTAAAAACCATCCCCTAGAAAAGCAAAACGAGGTCACAATTTTCCCTTTCAAAACTACAAAGCTCGTTCTCACTTATTGCACCTCAAACTTTGCACAATGTATAATTCAATGCAAAATTACCTCAAATCTGACGAATGCGCAAATTAGGCGTGCAGAAAATTGCACAAGAATGTAAAAGAATTTACATAAATGTGTACCTGGCATAAAGCACAAGCCATCTGAGCCATGACAGCATGAACCAGGCCCAGCTGCACACATACGGGCCCACCAGCTGCATCTGCAGCTCCCCCTAAAGCTCAGAAGGCCACTTTATCATCTGTAAGTTTGGAAGCTCAAAATATGCTTTCTCAATGGCACAGTGTCAGCAGTTCCTTCTCAATAATGGGACACAAGCCTTGGGAAAGGACAGCCCTGATCATGACAAAAGGAGGATGCTGCTCTGTTTGTAGAAATGGTGACAGAGAATTAAATTCACACAGCACAGGGAAATGAGCTGCATTAGAGACTGAGCGGTGGTGATCACTACACTGCCAGGATGGGGTAGTGTCCATCCAGCAACCGATGCCTGACTGAATAGAAAGGACATGATGAAGAAGAAGAGTGCTTGCAGTGAAATGAAGTGTTCACAGGCTGAGAGTGTGCACAGCACTGCATAGGCTGTAAGGAGCGTAGACCAGCAAAGACTTGTGAGCTCAATAAAAGCAAATCAGGGAATTATGCACATGGGGTCCAGCTATTACAGGTCTGAATAATTTCCACACCGCTCTCAACTCTATTATAACAGATAAAATGAACTGAATGAATTGGGGAAGTGACTGACATTAATTTTAATCAAATAAGTCACAAAATTGAGAAACTGAAAAGTCCCCCAAAGGGTGATTGTCCAGTTTTAGCTTAGCAGCCCTAATTAGTTGTGGCAGGCAAATTTTGTTCTGAATTTAAGAGCAAATATGAGGAATGGATGAATCGAGCTGTAAACCTGAAGATGCTGCGCTAACCTCAGACAACAGTAGGCTAACTCAGTGTTACCAGTTTGGCCTTTCCCGTGCTAAAGCTCAGCTCACGACTAATTTATCAGATTACAAGGAGGAGGACACGAATCATCAGATTTGATGACAAATGTAGCTTTAGCACTTTTTTGAGGAAAACGTATTTGATCAGCAAGATTTCATCCATCCATCCATCCAGCCATCCATCCATGCATGCATGCATCCATCCATCCATGTGTCCATCCGTCCATCCATCCATGCGTCCATCCATCCATCAATCCATGTGTCCATCCATCCATCCATCCATCCATGCATCCATCCATCCATCAATCCATGTGTCCATCCATGTGTCCATCCATCCATCCATCCATGTGTCCATCCGTCCATCCATCCATGCGTCCATCCATCCATCCATCCATCCATCCATGCGTCCATCCATCCATCCGTCCATCCATCCATGTGTCCATCCACATCCATCCGTCCATCCGTCCATCCATCCATGCGTCCATCCATCCGTCCATCCATCCATCCATCCGTCCATCCATCCATGCGTCCATCCATCCGTCCATCCATCCATCCATGTGTCCATCCACATCCATCCGTCCATCCATCCATCCATCCATGCATCCATCCATCCATGCGTCCATCCATTCATCCATCCATCCATCCGTCCATGCATCCATCCATCCATCCGTCCATGCAGCCATCCATCCATGCATGCATGCATCCATTTTCTTCCACTTATCCATGGCCGGGTCACGGGGGCAACAACCTAAGCAGAGAAGCCCAGACCTCTCTCTCTTCAGCCACCTACTCCAGCTCGCCTGGGGGACCCCGAGCAAGATTACAAACACATGTAAAAAATACTGAAACAAGCTTGAATGTCTCTAAAGTCTTTCTGTGAGAAGAAATGTAGGATCCATATCATACAGAGAGTGAAATCATTGCACAAATGCAAGAATTATTGTACACTGGGCAAAAACACAGTCAGTGATATACTGGACACTGGAGCGAGCATATTACAGAGTATTGAGGTGTCATGTGCTGCCCATAAAGTGTTACTTTGGAAAACGCTACTGTAATCACATCACATTTTTCAATAACGCAGTAATGTAATGTGTTACTGCACTAAATTCAGTTACTTGTTACTTTCAGTGATGTTACTAAGTTCTTCAGTCATCCTCACTCCAGGCGGATAGAAAGGTACTTTTACCTGCTGATTTTAGATCGTGTGCAGACAGGAGAAAATGGTGGAGCAGCTTCTGAGGAGTGGAGATATGGAGATTACTTTTATTTTTATTGAATGAAAGGACAAGCGCACAATAGTGAAATGCAAACTGCATCCAGGCATCGTTATTTCCAGTCCTATATTGTCTAATTTTGGTGTGCATGTGTCAGTTGTAGCCTCAGTTTGATGCTCTTAACTGACATTAAAAGTCCAGTAAAGCTGTCGCCTGGTGTGGTCTTCTGCTGCTGGAGCCCGTCTGCCTAAAGGTTCGATGTGTTGTGTGATCAGAGATTCTCTCTTTACAAAGAGATTTCTCAGGACTAAATGTTGCTGCCATGTGATTGGATGATTAGATGTTTTGTTTGGGATATTTTGCGTGTATACTGGGATTTGTTCTCACCTCCCTCAAAGCACAAATTAACTTCCTGTAATTAGCATGTGACTCATAGTCCTTTCACAGGCCCTCTTGCAGAAAATTCTGTCTCCACATGTATAACCCTGCATCTGCTCCTGCAGGAGAAAGAAAGATTAGGGGTCATCTGCTGATGTTTAATGAGGAAAATGAAAACAAAGTGTGCACATGATAAATTAGGTCGACCCAGTGCGGCAGAACTGTGTACATATGTGGTCGTTTTTCCTAGACGTGACGTGAAAGACAAAAACCCAGCAGAAACACACCAGCTGGCTCGAAAGCAACAGAGACGCGCGCGCACACGTGTTCTCCTGTGATCTGGATTTTTCATATTATGAAGTGTTTCTGTGTGTTTGCCGTTTATGGAATTAAGGAATTCTTTCAACTTGTGACCAGGGAAATTAACTCTGCTAAGTGGGAAAACGACATTATAACGCCGGCCCCCTATGAAAGTTATTCATATCACCATATGTAAAATATCACCACGCTGAAAGTGGCAGATTTAAAGAAACAAGGATCTCTATAATCAGTCGAAGTCGCTGCTGGCAGCCTCTAAACAGCTCTTGTATTCTCTCGGCTAAGCGACATAATCCTGTGCTGTAACGCGTAAAAACGGCCCTCCTCCTATCAGCACGGCAAATCTCTGTATATTTGTCTGCTTATTGGATATTAGCAGTAACACAGCCCACAAACTGACACGAGGATCACACTGGCTAACATGGAACAGCGGGTTATCTGATCTCTCTGACTGCTACTGCTCAAACTGTACACATCCACAGAAACAGAGATGCTGTTTACTCTACTGTAGCATGCACAGCTGAGCCAAAGTATCTGAGGTAGTGCTTAATGGCTTGAAAGCATGCGCTGATGAATTCCATTCAATTATCAATGAAAGCAAGACGACGCATGAAGGGGGACGTACAGTCATGTGAAACTGAACATTTTCATTGGACTCTATGAAGTCCTGTGAAAAACTAAGTGCACCTCGGTATTCTGTAGCTTAGAACCATCTTTAGACGAAATTATCATGTATGACTTCAGTGACTCACATCATTGGGGAGGAATTTTGGCACATAGCTTCGCAGTGTTTCGGTCATTCTGCTGTAGAGTTGCTGCTGTTTGGGATCTTTGTCCTGTTGCACGACCCATTGTGGGCCGAGCTATCAGATATTGCTGAATTAATGTTCGGTACAAATCCCTGAAAACTTTGATGTTCACTGTGATACAAAGTGCAGCTTGCTGAGCATGGGGCTGCATAGCTGCAAACTGGTGCCCCTCTAGACTGCATAGATTGCCCGGTCTATGAATCTTGTTTTATGCACATCACTTACAAAAGGAAGTGGTGGCAGCGGGATGCACTATGGGATGGAGGCAAGCCAAAAGGGGAAGTTTGATGCTTCTGACTATATTCTGCTGGGACTATATTCTGTCACACACCGTGGTTGCTTCTTTGTTTGTGACAAAGAGACATAAAAGGGGATTTTGCAGAAAAGCCAGAAAGACGGGACATAAATACTTTGATATGCCGGTAAATGTGTTGGTGTGCTTATGTGCAGTGTATGAACAGGGATCTTCCTGCTGCACCCAGACTCTTACAAATGGACTTGCTGGTTGGAATTGACATTTAATTTCCAGCAGCAAACATCCCAGACCCTCCAAGACGGAGTCTGTTTGTGATGGATTCCCAACCTTTCATTTTTTTAATATATTACATATTTAGGCAGGTTTTATGTAAGATAATTTTACTCTCAAAACCCCAAATTCCCATCAGAAGTGGGACAGAAGATGACTCTTAGAACTCTATTGAAAAAGGAGAAGATAAAATTAAAAGAAAACCAGGGTGGTGCACGTTTCAGCCAATCAAACACCAGTACATGAACATTAACCAAACGGTATTAATCTGAATGGCACTGTATTCCAATAAATGTTTAAATAAGTGAGAAAATCCAGATATTTGCACACAGTTGAAAATGCATACTGTATCCATCAACTGCAGGCAACAGTTAATGTCATTTGTTTCTGTATTGAAGGAATCTCTGGAGAAAAGTAAGAAGTGTGACTGGACCACATGATTCAGCAGCCAACTGACACGGACTCTGTGATGGCTCATATTTGAAATAAACTAAATATAGTGTATATTACCCTTAATATTCATCTCCTATACCACAAAAAAAAAAGAGAATAGATCTGTGTAAAGATGAAACATGCAAACTCCACACAGAAAGGCCCGGGCCAAGCTGGATTCGAACCAGCTGCTGTGAGGCAACAGTGCTAACCACTGCGCCACCGTGCTGCCCACGCGTGAGAAACAGTATAACTAAAAAAGAAGAAGTGCTTTGGGCGTGGGCTATGGTTCAGAAGGCAGACAGCATGAAACTGGCCTCCATGCTACTACCAGATATCAGTGCATTACCTCAAGACTCAGATGTGAGAAAGGTCAGCCCTGTGAATGGGGAAAGCCCTGTGAATTCACTCTAGGCTTTATCAATAATGCAGGGGGTGAATAAGAAAGGAAGAATCCACTCTCTGTGTGCCCTCAATGCTGTGTTCACCAATCAGGCAAACCTTCATTATAGTTTAAACATTAAAAATAATTATCCAGGTCAATCCAGATCTGCGTCAGAGCCTGATTTATATCAGCTGAGCAGATTTACAGGCAGGTGAAAATTAAAGCAAAAAACACCACCGTAAGATGTTGGACCACCGTATGCCATTTGTTCAACAGATTTACTGGGGAGCTGCCACACCACAGGTCCGAACCATAATCCCTGACTGATGGCTGTGGTGTCTAACATGCAGGTCCAGAACCATCTTAGCTGTTCAGCTGCTTTAAACCTGCTGACTGTGGCCCGGGGATCAGTCATACTACAGTAAATTTAGGGTGGCAGTCTCCTTGCAACTAGAAAAAAAAAAAAAATCAGCAGTTGCCCTGTGATTGCATTGAATTTTTTGCAAGTTGTCAATCTCTGGGGGACCACTTTTGATCACAAGGTGATTGCACAAGTCGCCTGATGGGAGCCAACCTGTCTCAAACAACAGTGGTCCAACTCAGACTGTCTCGCTCTCAGACGTATTGGCAAAGGTTTGCAAATAATTGCAGACCAATTTATAAACAGATTGCCAAGTTGTTGAAATCAATCTGAGTCAGTCTGCACCGATGACTGCAACTTGGCTGATGTGTCTCTCTCTGCAATATGGCACATGACTCAACTGGTTGCCAAATGGTTTCCCACTGGTTGCATTCTGCAGTTAAATTGCTGTCCTGCAGCAACTATGTCACTATTTGTGGAAGAATCTCTGAATTTCTGTTTCAAGTCTGTGAGTTTCTGGCTGGATGTGACTTTCTGTGTATGCAGATGGCAACAGGTTTGCAATAGAGAATTTATCACAGCTAACTGCTATATTATCACAAACAGATTGCATGTAATTGCCAACTTGTTCCCATTCAATCACGAAACAACAGCTGTCTGATAGCAGCTGATTCCGCCTTATTGCTGATTTATTGCTATCTTGGGGCACCAAAGTTGCTTTGAAGATGGCAACTGACTGCGAGTGGTTGCAGACCTGGTCCCTGTCTTCACAGCAACCATTTCAAAGGTAGTGAGACTGCAAGTTCATTGCACACAGTTGCAATAGTTTTGGTCTTAAGAAATCTGACCTTTGACCTTCTGTCTCACGAGTCCTGCATCTGTCGCCACACTGCCGAACTGTGGCAGAAGCACCAAGACAAACACTAACTTCTTTTTGATTGATTTGATTGATTTTTCTATTTCTAATGTTAGTCTTTGATCACTTTTTATATGTAAATTATGCTACTCAGTATGGTTTGTGCAGCTGTGTCTCAATATAATTTAACAGCCAATGATAATTTAGAGTGGCCGTGATAAACTGATACAATCAGCTGAAACATTTCATGCTTAACGGTTGAGTGGGGAGTTTTTTCTGGATTATTTTTGAGTTGTCTTCTAATAACGTTTGCATTTCCTGGCCAACAGAGAGGGCTGAGCTGTATTCTGATACAGTATCACGCATTATGTAGCAGGCCGCCACTGATTGTGCCTACAGTGAGAGTCGGTGCACCCTTAGCTGTGGCTGTCAGGCACAAGCCTGTCCCATTGCATTTAGAAAACAGCTGAAGGAACTCTCTCACTGACCGCTGCTAGCACAGACTGCAGCTCTCATTATGACTCCAGCCACGGGATGACACAGCTGTTTCTGGAACCGTGGCTGGGCTTTGTTATAGTTACAACAGTGACACACAGATACTGTACTCTTGAACTCCTTCGGTGCACTGATAACATACTGGTCAGAAGCAGGAACAGCTGGTAATATCCAGAGCGCAGGATTCATCTAAACAACAGCTTCATCGTCACAGGCAGAACATGCCACAGCTGTGCTCCCAACCAGCAGCTGGATACTGTCAGGGAATGACCTTTGAAAAGCACTAACGACCACTAAGAGTCATTTCATCTGTCCTTTCCCTTAACTACCAACAACACACACAAAAGTTACCGCGAGGTAACATGGGGGGGGGGGGGGGGATTCAGGCGAGAATTATTTACTTGAGTTTTCAAAACGCTTCAGTAAGAACTTCTCTTTGTAAGACTGGCTTTATGATTAGAGCAGTTATTAAAGCATAAACGAGGTGATTGGGGGAAATTAAAGGAATTACAAAAACGTGTCTGGTGTGTGCTTTTTAAAATGCCACATACAAAATGTGGTAGGCCCCAGTTGGTCCCTGAAAGCTTCAAACTGCAGCGATGCTTCTGCTCTGTTTTTGGAATAACTTCTATACATTAAATCCGTGGATCTTGCTTACACACACGCGCGATCGATCGTTTTCCCAGAATTTCTAGCTGCATATCAGATACTATATCAAATGACTGGTTGAAAATGTGTGTAGCCTACTGAGTGCATCCCTTCACTGCTGCTTACTCCTGTATCCGCCTGTTCTCCCAGCTACCGTCCATCACAGAGGAAACCTGCCTTCCTCCACACAGTCTGTCTACCCCATTCTCCTCTTTCTTTGCAAATGCTCGTCTCTCCCCCCCCTCCTGCGCTTTCATGCCGATCCGCCTGTTCATCTCGCCGCCCAAATGGCAACAAGCAAACCAAACAGCATGACTCTGACAACATTACAACACTAGCAGAGCATTTTTGTCAGAGTCCTGGCTGACTCTGATTTTAATTGAAGGCTCAGTCTTTCAGGAGGTCTTGAAAATGGAGGGCAAAGGTTTGAGCTGCAGTCTTTAGGAAAGATTACACCGAAAAACTGAGCACACACGGTGGTGCAGAAAAATAGGTGTGAAATGTCCGTCCACATAAGATTCACAATAAAAAGACAAATTTCCCTTTGGCTCAGACAAAGGTCAAAGTAATGCTGAAATCCACAAAAGAGGAGAGGAGAGGACAACCACTGTAAGAGGACTTACTATAATCCTTCAATTTCATATTTTAGCTGAGCGTGATAACGGGGCCACTCTATCTGCCACACACTGCTGGTACTGTCAGAAAAACAAAGACAGACGGTCAAAAGATCACTCTCCTGCAATTAAGATTTGCCTTCAAGGGTCAAATGTAATATACGTGAGTGAGTGCGAGAGTGTGCCAGGCCGCGAGGCCCAAATATAGCAGCTGTATTCCAACATGGCTCGGAATAAGAGATCAGAGCTCCCCCACGAGAAAAGAAATTAAAATGACACGAAAGTAAAAGAACGTTTTGAGGGACAAAGAAGGAGACGCGCACACACGGAAGCCTGGCCGTGCAGCACAGACGACGTTTGAGTGCATATACGGAAACACAGCAGAACAATCTAAAATAGAGCAAAGGGACAGCTGAGCGGCAGCGTACATCTGAATCACGCAGGGAAGGAAAAATAGAACAGCGTGAGGAAAAGGAAGTGGTAGATAAGATGAAGAGCAGGAGGGGTCTTTGAAAAAAGAAAGGATTTGAAAATAGGTTTGAGCCCAGGCGCATCACCGAGGTGCATCACACACTGCGAAAAGAGTCGTTACCGGCTGTGACAATGCCGCTGGTATTGTTTTTACCATTTTAACTTTGACGTGTGTGTGTGTTAGTGTTTGTCGTCATTGCAAAATGTGGTTTTAAAGGTAGCTGCTGTAGCGGGAACTACCACAAAGGTGGTTATACTTACACGTCTATGGACAGACTTAATACTGCAGGGTGACAGTGCGCAGTGCAGTCACGAAACTTAACAGGTGTGCAGTTGAGATTAAAATGAAGGGCAAAGTTCAACCACTGAACACCGAGTACTAGATGTGGACACATTATACACCCCCTGACTCATATTTAGACAGTCACATAAATGGGGATGTGCTTCCTTTTGAAGAAAAAGTGTGCATCATTACATCCTTATGTTTTTGGTAAGGCCTCGGTGACACAGAGACTGGTTGGCAACCATGCAGTAACCATTGGTCAGGAGGGTGTGTAGTTATTGACTGGTTGTTGAGCGGTCGTAGGATGGCTAGTGTGAAGTTGATTGCAAAGAGATGATGCTGCACTAAAAACCGTCCTGCGATTGTTTTGGTCACGAGCAGCTTGCTGTGATCATCAGTAGTTTGCAGGGTAAAACAGGGGCCCAAACACCTGCCCAACGGTATTACCAAAAATCCAAATCTTGCTTTCGGAAGGACTCTGGTAATCTTGGGTTTCCGTTTAGGTCAGGCTTTTGTCAAGTAGTAGTTTAGGTCTCCAGAAAAAAAGTGTAGTAGAAGTAATTACTACAATTTTACACGTGTACTCAGCACTCAATAGTTGAAATAGCAACATAATGATGCGCATTGTGGTTTGAGCCCATCACAAGAAGGTCTTTCTTTTTTATTTTTCCCAGAAGAAATAGATTTACAGCACCCAGCCAGATACTTCTTCTTTTTCCTTACACACACAGAAAAAAAAAGCCACGCAGCCGAGCCAGCACTTTTCATCCCTCGCACCCCCTTCTCTCTGGGCCTCCGGCCAGCAGGGATGAATGGCAGCTACAGTCATCTCTAGCATCCTCATGTTCCCCCTGCACGGAGGCTTGTTCCATTACAAAAACTGGCTGGAGATGATGTGAGAGCGTGTGTGTGCAAACTACTCTTCCTAGAATACGTCTTCACACCTCAGCAATTTCCCAGATTCCAACACCGGGAGCAGACAACACAACAGCTGATTTGTGCGGTGAGATGAGTCTGCAGGATTAAATCAGAAAGCAGTGGCACTGATAAGTTCCTCTTATCAGTGAGAAAACAAAATTATTTATTTTTTGGTAAACCTGAGAAAAGAAACCAGCTGCTACGTGCTGCAGGGTTGTGCTCGGTCTCTGATCATGTGGCCCTCCTGTGCTGTTACTCTCTGGCCTCTTTCTTCCTTTTCACTGAGGAAATCCCCAGCTACAGAGCTCAGGTGCAAGACGACCTATTAATAAAGCATTTAAATGGACTTTCATCGATATATGCTGACTCAAGTCAATTCTTGACACAGTTGAATGGTAATAAAGGGTGTCCCTACCATGATTAATAGCCTCAATTTTGCACGTGGCACAGCCAGTGTTCTAACATGTGTTCAAACACTGTGAATAATAAACAGGGGACAATACAGACGATTACCGAACGTGAGAAAACATTAGGACTTGTTAAAAAACAAACCTGTGACATTCAAAACGAGCTGAAGTTAATTCCTGCCTGCCCGTCACTTCTCCCGCTTTACGTCAGCCGCTCCTCCAAACCTTCACTCCGGCCTGATAGTGTGTTTAAATTCAGCCTGCTGCGGCACCACTGTTGACCTTGCAGTGTTTAGGCCGGCAACTAAAACCTCTTCAAACAGTCGTCTGTGTGTGGAGCTGAGCGGTGGAGCTGATGTGTCGCGATGACACACAGATTGAACGGTCCACAGGTTCCTGGTCCGCGTCACTCACCTAAATTCCAGTGCTGTTTCCTCCCCGGCGCTCTGTGCCAAGAGAAAGTGATGTAAATCTATTGCAAAGGCCTGTTCACTGCAGCCGGAGATTCACCCTCTTAGTTGTGCAGACTAAAGATAAGCTGACTCACAGTGCACGATAGGTGAATGCTAAGCAGTATGGGTGAATCTTATTATGGGGCTGGGGGAAGAATTGGGTAAAAGAGTTTTTTTTCCAGGGCTGCAGTTCCATAAATCCTTGCAGAGTCCTTCAGCTGCAGCATCAGCCATCCAGCTGAGTGATGTGCACAAAAGAAACAAACATATAAATCAAGAATTTCAGTATAAATCAACTTGAGCTGCAGATGACTGATGTTATGTGCACCATGTGTTTCACCATCATGGGTTGGTTTTTTTTCATAGCAAAAATCCCAATTTAGACTCATAGCACCATCTCATGGTCTCACCCAGAAATTCACATTTAATCAGAGAAATAATGCAAACAGCCTCTGTATGATCCTCTGCATGAACAGTATCCTCTCATACTGAACGCTCTGATCAACTGTACTGCGATTTTATCTCCTCAGGTCAGATCAAATTTAATAAATGTTCCTCTGGGTGTCAACACCCGTAACAGCACTGGTTAATCGCTCAGGGTGTCCTCACTTTTTTTTCACGTGAATGAGTGGGATTACGGAACTGAGCGTCTTTAAACAGCCCCGTAATATTTAACATCATATTTATTTGCCGTCCTACATAATTTGAAGCACCATCAAAGCCAGCTGTGCTTGTGCTGGCACGAGGCAACCTCGGGTACACACAGTAAAGACAAAAGCAATACAGCTAGCTAAATTATTCACTCCTGGGCTTAAAGTGAGGCAAGGACACAAAGTAATTTAAAAGCAGGAGGTTCAAACCATCTCAGAGCCGAGGACGTGTCAGCTTGTGGAATTACATAATCTGCCTGGTGCAGGCTGGAAATACTGGCAAAGATAAGATGTCACCTTCTGATGAAAGTAGGCTTGAGTTAAACTTATAATAGTGTAATAATGTGTGGGTTGGTGGTGCAGAAAATTAAATAGATGTTGATGCAGCTTCTTGAGTAGAGGGTAATGCATAGAGGGATATTTATGCCAAGTTAAAAAAAATAATGCAAAACTTAATTATAAAGGAACACCGTGTTAGCTATAGGTGATAATTTTGTGACGCGCTCAGCATGTAATCCGAATCTACATCATCGTCCCCCCTCGTCCTTTAACTCTGAGTATGAAGCCAGGCCGCCTGCTGTCTGTGCAGCCCAAAAACAGAGCCATCAATCCCACAGAATCGATGCTGACTACAAATACATTATGATGCGTGAGCCTTTTACCTGTTACCGTTAACTGGGAAGTATTATGTGCGTTCTTTATGCGTGTACCACCTCAAGATGTCACTGCACGACTAAGCTAGCGCGCTGATGTTTGAGCTGCATCAGGTGATAATCTCAAGCATATGGCAGCATCGAGCTAGTGAGCTTTTTACACTGATTAGGCATGATGCAGCACAGCAGACAAACAAACGCTGTGGATCAACTGTAATGGGCTCCCTCGCTCTCTCTAATCCACGGCACATTTTGCTGAGGCAGGTGTGTGATGGTGAAACACCATTACTGTAGTCCTAATGAGAGTCCCGTGTGTGTTTCCCCATGTTTTGGTCCCAGCAGAGCTTTATCTGGGACTGCACCGCTGGACACGCTAGATGGGAGAGATAACCTCCATCTGTCTTCATGACTGTCTGGGCTTTATTGCTTTAGAAGAAGTGCTGCTACAAGCTCTTCCTCTGCTCGGCCAAGAAAACCAATATTTGGTTTGTATCTGACCTTGTGTGATTTGTAACAAGAGAACTTACATCATTTCTGAGTTGGTGAAGGCAAACATAATGTGTCCACACACACACACAAACACACACACACACACAGTGAGTTCTTCTCACGTCATCATGAAGAACCAGGTATTACAGCACGCTGACACAGATCATACATTAACCCCACGATGATTAAAGAAAAGGCTTCAAAATGTTCTGTATGGGAAAGATGCGCCAACACACCACCGAGGCTTTAAGCTGCTGCTCAAACCTCCCAAATATGTTTTCTGTGTAAGGATCCATTTTACTGCTGCTGCCTGCAGGAAAAATACCTCCCAAACGATGCAGCATCGCACTGCATCAACATCCACATCAACTCAATCGGTCGACACCTCGTGAAATGCAGGCAGTGAGGATGAAGGACCCTGGATGTTAATAATGTCATTTTTGAAGGTCACATGTAGCCATATTTATCTCATTTTCATGCATGTTCTAAATCAGTCAAACACTGATGCAGTGACTGCACTCTAAACTATGTCAAAGCAGGCTTGACTCACAGGTGTATTGATACAGGTGTCTGCAGCTGATGGGTGGCCTTACCTCCACTACCAGAATCCGCTGAACTGGAGCTCTCTGTGATGTTTGGCATGTTTTGAGGCATTTTTACTGGAATTACCAGACAAATAATGACCATCCAAGAAGTTTTTGCTTCAGTTTTGGTGACTGAAATTATAGGTTTTTTTTAATTCATTTAATTAGTACTAATCAGGATGTATCTATTGCTGTGCATTTACCTGTAAAGTTTATGAATGCAGCTTTGATTTCAGTCCACCGTCTCCTCCAAATGTGGTCACTTCAGGTCCCAGAGCTCTAACATGGCACGACTACAATGCCAACATAAGGCTTCAAGATGCTAACAGTCCACAATGTCTACATCCATCTTTCACACAATCCACAGAACAGCTGAAATTCAGGAGACTGTTAATGAAAATAAATCATATTAGTTTCTAAATGATTGGAACTGCTTTTTGATGCTGGCTGACAACTGTGAAGTCTGTCTTTTCAAACAGGCTACAAAGAGTTTTATTTGTATGAACTTCACTGTTAACATAACTCGCACTCAGACTTTTCTCATCAGATGACTCAACGAGCTGCATTAAATTACCTCCGAAACCACAAACAACACAAGATAATACACTTTCACTTCCCACAATTAATGTGCTGGTAACAGCTCTGAAATTTTCCATTCACGGTAAAATGAAAACATTAGGCTGCTTCTCATTTATGCTGTTCCACCTGTTTGGCTAAAAGGCAAGAAACTGAGTGTTTATATTAAAGGATCGTTTAGACTGACAGAGACTCATCTGCATAACTTTGGGTCAAATATATATTATGCTAAACATCTAGAAAAGCACATTAAGGCAGAGCAGATTGTTTTTAGAGCCAATTGATGATGACAGACTGAGGAAAACAAAGAGTCATGACCGGCTTTTGTTTTTACTGCTGAAATAATATTTCACTGTTTCAGTGACAGCTGCTGAGGTGCTCTTACAGTATACTGCAATATCACATTTGAGTAATTGGATGTTTTTAGCTTATCATAACTGCAGAGCTTCAGTTTATCAGGACCGTCTTTCAGGTCGTCATGCTAATTGTACCTTTTTTTGCTAATAATGTTAAATATACTTGCTGATTTTAAGGTCTCAAGTTTCAGTTCATAGAGAAACTGTGACATTTCATTTATTATAAAGAGACTACGCAGGTCTACCAGCTATTTCTGTGCAAAGAAACTGAACCTTATTAGTATGATATCAATTTAAAACAAGAGAAAACAAACTTTATTTCAAATGAATTTCTGATTCTAATGACTGCACTCAGCTTGAACATCTGTTCTGAAGAACACAAGCAGAGAAAAATTAGCAAACAAAAATAGCTGTGTTTGCTGTTGCCTGCATTGTAGATGAATGACTCCACAGCTGAACAGAACAATGAGTACACTCAGGGGTTAAAGTGGGATTCAGCAGGTGGGTGAACCTTCAGATCAGTTGTAGAGTTGCAGCGCGGCCAAAGAATCACTCAGAAATAAGTCAGAATCATTTCAGTTCAGAGCTCCAGTGGATTTAGTGCTCAGGCTGTGATGGTAAAGGGACGGCACTTAGATCAGGCTTTACTGCTCAGTTTGTACTTTCTTACCTCAAACTTCATTCACCCAGTCACACACATTCAAACATCTCTGTGCCCGACACACACACACACACACACACACACACACGCACGCATACGTACACAAATGCGTACACACACACGTGCATGCACACGCACACGCACGCACACAGGAATACACACACACACATGCATGCACGCACACGAACGCATGCACACACACACATGAATGCACGCACACACTCACAAATGAGCACACACACACACACGCATGCACACACGAACATGCGCACACACACAAACGCACGCACACACACACACACACACACACACTTTGATGTTTATTCTGATGATCACACTCGGGGTTCAGGATCTTGCCGAGGATATTTTGAAATGCAAACTTGGGGAATCAAACTGCTGACCTTCCGGATAACGACCTGTTTTTCCTCTGGAACCACAGCCACCCCTGCTGACCTGTGCTGCTGCTCTTTGTCAACATCTTCTCATATCAAAAAAATGTAAGCAGGTGTTGTATGCCCCATCATGGCTGATTTCCAACCCCTGGACACTATAAAGCTGTCATAAAGCTGAAATTCAGGGAGTGAATCTAATCGTCACCATCAGTTTGTATTTAATTTAATGTCTGCTACCCTTGATGTAACCTCACACTGACTATGAACGCCACAGCCCTCTGCACCAGTGCAATACAGTGCATTACTGTAAACTCCCAAAAAGGACATTACATTACAGTTCATCTAATGCCACTGAGCAGTCACTGCTTTAAAAAGAATCTCTTCTTCCTCTCCTGCCCACGGAAAGCTGCTAGACTGGATGGGGTCCTGGGTAAAGTGCTCCGTGCCTGTGCAGATCAGTTGGCAGGAGTACTGAGCAGGATATTCAACACATCCTTGACACTGGCTGAAGTCCCGTCCTGTCTAAAGGCAGCCACCGTCATCCTGGTTCCTAATTGGATTCAATTCAAATCACAACAAACAGTCACCTCAAGGTGCTTCCTAAGAAAACAGCCATAAAAGACCTTAAAGACTACAGACCAGTGGCGCTGACATCTGTAGTCATGAAGTGTTTTGAAACCGCCTCCCCCAGAACTTTGACACACACCAGTTTGCCTACAGGGCAAATCAGTCCATGTAGGATGCCATCGCCACTGCTCTCCACACAGCCTTGGAACACTTGGACCGCTCAGGAACCTACGTCAGGATGTTGTTCGTCAACTACAGTTCGGCGTTTAACACTATCAGCCCTGACTTACTGGTGGAGAAGTTAGCTGACTTGCCCTTTGGGGGGGGGGGGGGGGGG
>JAVDPK010000765.1:530420-542034 GCA_034780415.1 Cichlasoma orientale | reverse complement strand
ACGGATGGAGGGATGGATGGATGGAGGGATGATGGATGGACAGATGGATGGACGGATGGAGAGATGGATGGACGGACGGATGGATGGACGGATGGAGAGATGGATGGACGGACGGACGGACGGATGGACGGATGGAGGGATGGATGGATGGAGGGATGATGGATGGACAGATGGATGGACGGATGGAGAGATGGATGGACGGACAGATGGATGGACGGATGGAGAGATGGATGGAGGGATGGATGGATGGTCTCTTGGAGAGTCAAATACAGCCATATGTATGGTTTAAGGGGCCTTGTGACTGAAAGTGTGGAGTGCTTCTCATTTTGGCAAAAACAAAAAACACAGCCAAACACAGACGGCCAAGACTTCAAGATGTTGTGAGCTATGTTCATCTTTTATGTACAATCTGTGAATATCGCACACCTCAGCTGCTTTAAGCAGAGTCTGTCTCAGAGTCTCCTCTCTGTTTATGCTCCACACTGATTTACAGTGATCAGGAGAGTGCATTTTACATTAATCTGATGCTAACCAAAGGACATCGGTTTGGTTACAGAAGTGGAGAAATAATGAAACTTGATTTCATCATTTATATTAATTTACATCATCTAGCAAATAATAAATTATGATTACAGTAATTATTATACTTTCTATAATATTGTTAGTGTAACAAAACAGCCATAAACATTTCTACATTACGTTGCACTAACCAAATAATTGAGTCAGTTAATTTGATGAATTACTTTTTCAGTGTCAGCAGTGACCCTTTAAACTCAGCCAGAGTGAAAATGATGCCCTTGCAAACAGCAGTCAGGAAGTATGAGCTCTACAGATGGACTTTATTATTTTAAATGCCAAACTATGGGAAATCAGCAGCACACCACAGGACTCCACTGAGGAGAGATCTGGGCTGATAGTAACAAGATAATGTAGCTGCATGTTACTTAGACACATTAACAAAAAGATCTGTCATTATCTGCTGTGGTAGGTAGGTAGGCAGGCAAGTAAGCAAGTAGGTAGGTAGGTAGCTGTATGTTACTTAGACATACACCTGTTGGTGGTTCCTCGCTCTAGACTAAAACTAAAGCAGACTGTGCATTTGAGGTTGCAGCGCCTAAACTCTGGAATGCACTAACATCACACCTGAGATCTGCAGACTCTAATGAATCTTTTAAAGAGCAGCTCAAGACTCATTTGTACAGGCTTGCTTTTAACTAGTGGTTTGTGTGTGTTTACTGTGTATCACTGTTTCCTTTGATTGTTGTGAAGCACTTTGTGATTTGTATCTAGATGGATGGATGGATGGATATAAATAAATTTTATGGCTGTGAAAGAAACCTTTGTGGACACATACAACCGGATGACAATATGCACAAACTGTGAGACGAGGTTTGTGGGGCGTTGCAACACAAAGTCTGACACTTCTGTTCCAATTTTGTCTCCCTATTCCATGGAGACATGCAGGAAGTGGGCGGCAGCTCTTCCCTAAATTTCCTTATGGAAAAAATATGTGTGCCTCTTATTTTCACTTCTCTTCTTGCAGGTCCAATGTTTGCCCATTGACACTAAATTTAACATTAACCACTGAACTATCAGTAGCCCCACTAATTTGGTGCTCCATCATTCATTTCATCCTGTTTCTGCAGGTGTGAGTGGGAGATGCGCCTTCTTACAGAGCAATCAGTCTTCATGCAGGATTAAAGCGATAACTCCGAGTGCCTGATAGAGTCCAAAGCTCTTTAGCAACAGAGAAAATGGACCATCTACGTCCCCATTAGTTAGAGAAAGGCTGTGAACTGACACTCTGTTGATGAGCCATCATAAAGTGTGTGTGTGTGTGTGTGTGTGTGTGTGTGTGTGTGTGTGTGTGTGTGTGTGTGTGTGTGTGTGTGTGTGTGTGACTTCTGATGAGCGAGGAGGAAGGAGGGAGGAAGGAGACACGGTTTATTAAAAGGAATTAAAGGTTTGTCAGCGCAGCAGCAGAAACAGGGAGAACCTCCCATTTCCTTCACTTCCTGCCACCGTCACTCATCCATTAATGAGCGAGCTGGAAGTGAGCGACTCAGCGTTAAATCAAAGCTTTCTCCCAGCTTGCTCATTATGTCAGGGACAAGCTGAGACAGACAGTCCACGGAGACCAGCTGTCCTCCAGTCACACACTCTGCAATTCACTGACAGGAGTCCCTGCAGAGAGATGCAGCGCACACTCAAACACATTCATGGGCAGGTATGCGGGCTGTACACTCACAGATACACACCTTTCAGGTGACACAACAAACAGTGTTTTCTCTGAGATTCACAGTCATCAGTGTGTCCTGTGGAAATGTTTCTGTACATTAATTGTTTTTATTTTTTTCTCAGATTAGAGAAATTAGAATTAGAGGTTCCACAATCATATTTTTGATCCTCATCTTATCAGGTATTTAATTTGTGCTCAACACCAATATTCAAATCCAGTCTCAGACTAACAGTGATCTTCATGCTGAGGTGGGAGACGTGCGCTTCAGTGCAGACACTAGTCTCATTTTGGCTCACAGCTCAGTTACTCACACAGTTAAGAAGAATTGATTAGGAACAGCTGAAACAACCTTCTGCCGGCACCGTTTGTGATTTGAACTGATTTGGATTGGGTTCATCTCCGATGCAGATCCTTTCAAATACAGCACGTCTGTGTGAGCTGAGCTCAAGGTGAAGATAAAGGTCATGTGCTCCAATATCTCAGGTGAAAACTATACCAGCACAAGCACCATGAAGCTGTCTGTAAGTATTCAAAACCTGAGGCCATCTCCCTGGTGCTAATACTAATACATTTCCATATAAGGTGTGTGCAATGCCAGTACACACACACACACACACACACACACAGAAGCTCTGGCCTCAGTGTGCTGACTGGCATCTCGACTGACAAACATTATGAACTTAAATTCAGAGTTTTCAGAATTTTTAGAGGACCGTGTAATGAATATTCAGCAAAGCTGCAACTTGACCAGCATGTCCTACTTTGGAGATGTCTGACACCTCGTGGGAGATGTTCAAAAAGTAAAGCCGAGTTTCCCTCCAATACATTATGTTTCTGTGTCATATTTGTTCACAATCAATTTGTTGCCGCAGTACTCTGGATGCACGGAGACGTGGGGCTGGAGGACGATGCCAGGAGCTACAGTCTACTCCTGTAACAGTTCAGTGGGTATGCCTTCGTGGTGCTGGAGGGAGCGCAGAGGAGGAGAGAGCAGGAGAGTGGGAGGAGGCGAGCGTCAAGGGTTCAGACTAACAGAAGAAAGTAGGAAAAGCTGAGGAGGGGAGATAGTGCAGGACTCATTATCATCTACAGCAGCTGAGAGTTTAGCAGACAAGAGAAAGCTGTTGAGATTTTCCAGCACGCACGCACACACACCACACACACACACCTCCCAGCTCATCCCGTCTTGTTTCCGTCATCCATTCAAACTGCAGTTCATATTTATATTTTTCATCCTTTTTCTTTCTCGGTGTCTTCTGATGAGCGGGAATGATGTACAGGCATCGAGGTACCTGAGAGCCATCAGAAGGAGACAGGCTCTCCCCGGTTGTCTCGCTTTGCTGCAGATTGATATCAAGTGTGCTGAAGGACACTATGTGTGCAGCGGCCAGCTAGTGTACGTGTTCAGAAAGCATGTGTGATTATGTGCACGGTGTGTGTGCATTAACAAAAACAGGCCGGGCACACTCGCAAGGAAAGCGACAGCCCGCCCGTTAATTACGCAGGCTAATAGAGCAGCTGCTGATTCACTCCTGTGTCAGTGAGATTCACAGCGGGACAGAGAAGCATTAAGATGGACCTGCTGTGACTCCATACAGAGGCTACATAAGGTGAAGCGTAATGCTATTAGCTGATGTAGTTCAGGGACTTCAGCTGTTTTTAGCAGCAAACACAAGAGGGCTGCTCACAGGACCAGCTTGAACTTGAAATGTCCCCAGGTTGAAATGTTTTGGGATTCTTAAGAGGAATATAAATCAGTATTCCCCAATATTTAGTTATGAATTTACTATTTAGAAACTTCTCTCACAATCTAATAATAGTGCTTGTGGTGCTTTATTGGCCCCACAGCTGCTGCAAGCTGCTTCGCAACCCACCTCCCGCTCAGCTACTGCTTCCCATGCCGTGTATAACTTAATCAGTGCTGCTGCTGCTGGCCTACCACTGAAAGTGCAGGGAGGTCCTAAATACGTCTTTAAATAAGGAACTAACAGCCTTTGTTTGACTCGAGTGGCCCCATATTACATCACACATTATTACATTACATACATGCTGCTTTCAAGGTCAATCAACAACACCTGCTGTAACATTTGTCTAAATGTTCTCTATACAACATATATGTCATGATAAGGAGTTAGTTGCCTTACTGTTATAAGACATGATTGCCACATGTGTGCTACCCTTAGCATTTCATGCAGCAAAAAATGTATTTTAAAAAAGGTATTTACTTTTACCAGCAGCAGTTTTCTAATAGTAATATAGGGAAGCTGAGCAGTATCAATAAAGTGCATAACATTTGTGGTGAAAGCTGAGAGGACGAGTGATGGAAATGTGTGTTTCTCTGTGCGATACTGACACAAAACAGGGACGTAAGGACGTGAATGCAAAACACTGAGTGTCCAAAGACTGCAAAGCATGATAGAAGGGCTTCACTGAATGAAGCAATCAGCGAGTCTCTGTAGCACCCTCACAGCGACTGCAAAATGTGTTGTTTTGCATAAGAGAGTAAAGAGAGAGAAATGTAAGACACGTGCTTGCTCTCTACAGCAAAACCATCCTAATGCTCATTCAGTGAACATATAATCTTTATGTTCCAGTCAAATATGGGTTTAACAGTGAATTACATAAATGGAAATTACTAGTTCAGTAAAAAAAAATGTCAGAGTAAAATTTGGCAAGTGGCTTTAAACCCGGGATAGGAAGAGATGATAATAGGATGCAAGGAATTCAGCATGGATATGAAAAATGGCATCAGAATGGTGAAATATTCACACACTAATTAATGTCTATAAATAGGAAAAATCTGTTAATGTGTGGCATAGAAATGCTGAGTGCCCATCAGCACAAGGGGTCCTGCTTATGGAGCAGTGCAGGAGCACTGATAACAGTGAGAGTCTGTGATTACGATAAGCCTCATCCTTCTTCCTGCAGCCTTTCACAGAACAGACGCAGGGAACAGATGAGAACGCGTTTCTGAGGAGGAGATGGAGTTATACAAGCGGGGAGACTGACCAGGAGAGGGCGCTCCTCGCTCAGTGACATACAGTGGAGTGGAGTACATGCACAAGGACGTGAAAACACACAGACACACACCACGCGGCATCTTCATCATATTCACCAGTCACTGATATCAGTCCTTTTATGGGTACGACTTCTTCCTGGAAACATTCACCTTTCTACACTAAACCTCTCCCCTCATGGTGCTCCTCAGGCAGACCCAGGCCTCCACACGAACGTCCTCAATGAAAGCATCCTCACCCAGCGCCTGTGTTAGTTTATGCCCATGCACTACATCGTCCTATCAGTACAGAGAAGACAAAACACAGTCCGCGCATCTGCTGATGCCACAACCTACGTTGCCATGGAAACAGGATGCCAAGGTAGATGTTAGTCTGCAAAAGCCGCGACAACCTGTGGCTGAATGATGATCAGTGAACTTTGGTGCTTTTTGGAAAATCAGAGGTTTGTTGATACGTTTCTGCTGCATTCAGGAGACGTGCCTGGTAATACAGTACCCAGTACCCAACACACACACACGCGCGTCATGAAATAAACCAGCGGTTAACGCTCTGTCCCAGATAAGTGCCTCCCAAAATCTCAATGGAAAGGTTTCAGAGATTCAGACATCCATATTAATGAGGTTATTGTAAGGTTATTTTAATATGTGCTCACTCTGTCAGCGCTGTTCTAAGACCAGTGGAAAGGTGCCCCCTGGGGTCCTCCATATTCATGAGGTGATTGCAAGCAACCACAGCTAAACAGCAACTTATTAAGATGGGAAGTTTTGTAAAATAATAATAACAAAAAAAAAAAAAAAAGAAGAAATAAGTAAAACCAAGATTTTGAAATCTTGCCTGATATAAAATAGGGCTGCTACATGCCCGCAGGTATCACCTGTCTTTGAACAATGAGAGGATGGGTTTGGAGCTTTTATGCTCAGAATCAAACTAAAACTAGTGATTTACAGGTTTGTCAACTTCTTTATCAGCTTCAGGTAATCTTACCTATATGCCCC
This sequence comes from Cichlasoma orientale, assembly GCA_034780415.1. Taxonomy (NCBI): domain Eukaryota; kingdom Metazoa; phylum Chordata; class Actinopteri; order Cichliformes; family Cichlidae; genus Cichlasoma; species Cichlasoma orientale. Next base: position 535,783 of record JAVDPK010000765.1, on the reverse strand, counting down.
ATCAAACATTATTTTCATGCTGCGAGAAATCACGCAGTTATCAGCTATAACTCGTTCCTAAAGGCCAACACCTCAAACTTTCCGAGTCTCCCTTTTTCCCCGAGGTTGCTGTGCCCTTGCTCTGCACTTAAGCACGTGTGTCACACCTAGAAAGGGTGCACAGTTAGCTTTCTAGCAATGTGTCTGAGAAACAGAAGGCACAGAGTGCATAACAGCAGAGGGAACTGTTATTAACATGTCGGAGTGGCCGCGATAAATTCATGTCAGAGGAGCACTAATGAGCTGTTGTTAGTGGGATGGATGGTGTGGGAGCCCATGTGCATGCGGTGTTGGTGCAGTCGAGAGGTTAGAGAGGCCGAGCTGCCAAAGGAAAGGTAGAAGAAAAGCCATCATTGTGAAGACTGCGGCCAGGTACCTGAGTATATCTCCCTGCTCTTCAATTTCATCAGCAACCTCTTCACACCTGCAACGATGTGAAGAAGCCCATCATCATCATCATCATACGTTGGCAACAACTGCTCCCCCAGCTTTTCCCCTTCCCTCAAGCATGTTAAGTACACAGAGCACCCCACATGTTCATTTTGATAGTGGTAGCAGTGAGGTGGGGAAAGAGTATTTTAATGTAAGGAGGATAATGATGCAGTGATCAGTCTGTGGCCAAACAGTGAGGTCAGGACACTGTGAGAGGCGTCGATGAAGAATACGTATGGCCGGCAGGAACACAGACAATGTGACCCATTCCTCTCACAGCCTGCCTCTCTCCTTCTACTCCAGCACTATGTGTGAGTGGTGTCATTAGCGGAGAGGGGGACATCTGTTAGGTCCTTACCTGCGTTCCTGTCTGGTAAGATACAGCAATGCTTCTGCAGTATGCCTGGCAACACCTTCCAGGAAACAAGAGAGGGATGGTGGGGAAGATGAGAAGAGATGGAAAGATGTCAATATCACAACAGCTCAACGCAGATAAACAAGTCGGGGCTCAGCGGAAATGCACTGAGCCATGCTGAGACCCACAATTACAGTGTAGCAACAGACAACAACTTCTCACGGCGTTTGCATCAAAAGGAGCAGCTCTCACCTTTATCTATGACCTTTCTTCCGCAAAGCTCTTAGTCCACAGTTACAGACAGTCTACAGCCAAAGGTAGGGTTAAATGGTATGCGAAGGCATATATGATACACTAATAATCCAAGAGCGGCAGTGAAATCAGTTAATCTGGTCGTGTCATATTTTGGAAAGCCTCTCCGCTCCATCGGCAGCTTCGCTGTGCCAGGAAGTGTTAGCAGTCAATGCAATAGCCAATTACTGCACCGCCTCCAGGCCTGAGGTAGTTATCTAATCAATAATGTATGCCTGCAGTCTATTCTGTGAGCATTCACCACAAATTTCATTGATTTAAAGTTTTAAACTTCAAATATTTTGCTATCATCTCTCGTCCTTTGTCGCTGACTGTTTTGTTCTCTTTGTAGGATAATCTGTGTGCAGATGTGAAAATCGGGGTTTTTTGTATGATAACAGCTTTGTTCAGCTCTGCTGCAACACTGAATATCATTATTGGTATTATTATATTAATATGCATGATTTCTATTAGAAAAAAGCTGTAGGAATGTAAACAACAACCTGAGACTGACTCAGCAGGTCCCATCAGTCCCTCTGTGTCCTTGCATCTGACTGACAGGCCGACTGTTACCCAAAATGACTGTAACAATAGCCGGACCTCTTCTTTCTCTTTCAGCTCCATTTTTTTCCTCGTCATTATGTTAACATCCCTTTACATTTGCACTCGGCGGTTATCTCACACTCCTCTGTCTCTCAGAGTTATTTCTCTCCTCTTTGGGACCGAACAAGCCAGATCAGATAAACGTGCTTTTTAATTAAAGAGGGACGCATACATAAAGGTCCTTCAAGAAAAGAGAGAAAAGCCTGCAAAATAGAAATGAACCCTTATGGCTCGTCTCTGGGAGACATTCAGTGAGCTATCGAGACTCTGCATCGTTCATCTGAGGAGATGTCAGCAGGCGTATCCTCTTATCGTTGAAGCTCATTTACTGCTACCAGCAGAGGAACGCCAGCCCTGCTTTAACTGGCGTGTCCTAATGAATGCCATCATTTTAAAAACTCTGAGCTTGGAATTTTCAATCAAAAACAAACTGAACTGGACGAGCCTGAGTTTTTTTTTTTTTGGCTACAAGTGGTGAAAACCGTGCAGCTCCAAATGTTTTCAGTCCGGCAGAGAACACCAAATGATTACAAATGATTACAAATTAGATTCACACAAATTATGTCAGAACAGAAAAATGAGCCGTTAGCATTCGGGACCTCCAATGTTAGCAGACTTCACCGATCGCTGCGGTGCTGATGGGTCACTGTAACTACACAATAGCTGCAACTGTGGAAACAAGTTTAACTGTATTTATATGGGAATCATTTGATTATTTATTAAAGGTCTACTGTGCACAATAAATATGTTACTTTATTGTGATTTTATGTGACTGTGCAGTTTGTACTACTGAACATTTACATTAGTGGTTGTAGGAATATCAGGAAGGCTCATCCTTGTGCCCTGAATGCCAAGTAATCCGGGCTCTGCATGTAAAAGTTGGGATGAAAGTTATAAATATAAATGGATAGCTCTGCAGAGATTATGACAGAATTATTGGTTTGCATCACCGAAACAGCTGCATGATGCACAGCTGTAACTAATGCTGCTGGCTGGCACTGGAGGGGGGGGGGAGGAAAACAAGCTGTCAGGGACACTCCGGTTACTCGCCTCTCATTTACGCTTTAAAGGGATCGGAGTCAGGAAGCAAGTCATCGAATTTCACATTCCGAAACGCGTTAGGCATCTGTTTCTTTGTCTTTCTAAGCGCGAGACGGGATTTATGTCATCGTGTTTTAGCAAGACACATTTACACACCCCAGAACAACCCCACGGACACACAAAACTGGGACACCTGGAAAAAGCACAATCGATAATCAGGTTTCATGTATCAGGTATCCATACGTGCTTTCTAACATACAAATAGCTGGTCTGAATTCAGACCAGGGGTAGCCATACATTATAAAACAACCTCGAACTCAGTTCATTCTGATCACCTGTTAAATCTATTATTTAATGTGGTTTACAGTTTGCTTCATTCGGTGCAAAAGAGTCAAAGCGCTGCCCTGAAGGACTAAAGGCCTCATCCTGTGCAGTCTTCAGGTCACACTGAGCACTGGGTCCATAAAAAGCTCCATTGGCAACAGCTTTCAATCACGCTCAGCCCGCCCAGCAGACCTGCTGGATCCTTTCAGAGCAGCCGGTTCAGGGACTGAAGCTCTAAAATCACATCACATTTATAATAACTCAGATCCGCAGACACAAATGCAGCATTACTTGGTCATAAATCAGGTTCTAATAACAGAACTGAATGAAATTTCTCCTGCGTCCCTTAAAGTTTGTAAGGGGGGGTTCAGGTGTGGGTCTGTGTGTGTTTGTGTCTGCATGGTGAGAAAAACAGGCCTTCTCTTTAAAACCTTCTGGTTGTTGCTTTAAATATAAATTCATGTCCAGGACCAAGCTGACACAGAGCTACGTGCCTTCATTGACAAAGACACACTTTACAGTATCACAGCACTGATGAACAGCAGCGGCAGCAGAGGCGGGAAACAGCCAAATGCATACTCATTAACTGAGATGAACAACCAAATAGATCATCTCAGGTGAGTCACGCACCATTCGAGCCCACGGAGAAACTTTCCTCTCTGATGTCGGCTCTCTGTGGGTGAGCCCGGGCTCTCAAAGCGCGGCCATTTGTCTGGAAGATTGTTTTGTCTGCTGCTGACGGAGCCAGATTTTAAAGATGTGAACCAGCTTCATAACTGAATAAAAGTGTCGTTATGAAACAAAAGAAGTTGAACTAAACAAGTCTTAATCTTGTTTAGGGCACGGTAGTCACTCAGGACTACGGTGACCCGGTGACTCAGAACCTGCACATAAACAAGGCTCAGTTTTATTGTTTTTTCTCCCACACTGTGAGCTGTGTACAAACCCTACACTGGTGGTTCTGGACTGGTTGTACTGCACTGGTTGTGCGTGCCTAAAACAAGTCAGACTCCAGAGCATCATGTTCATATAATTGTTCTGCTCATGATCTGAGGCTCAGGACAACACAGGCTGGTTTGACCATGATGTACTCTTAACCCAAAGGTGCAACACTCACTACCTTCATACACACAGTAACACTACTGGGTATAGGCAATTATCACAAGTGGCACTATATAATAGGATATCTTTCCGCCTGCTGCTGAGGGACAGAGTGCAACTCTTGGTGAGCTAATGGAGATCTGAGTGGAGAGACAGGAAACAGACTCACTCCAGTGCATTTCAAAGCTCTGCCTGAACACTGTCTGCTCTCTTTCTATCCCATCAGCCGCGGTGGACAGACTGAGCAGATGATAAGGACGCACCTCCCAGCAGTAGCTGTAAGACACACACAAGCAGTCCAACATAATGAAGCTGATGTAAACAACAGAGCCTCGTGGAGCTGAGTGAACGCCACAGTATCGTTTCATAGAAATAGATTTATCAGACTGAGCTGGACTCCACAAGTCTTTATTCTGTTGATCTTTTCTATCATTGGTAGCAGGATCCATCATATTTCATAAACATCGATTTGCCTTTGTTAAGCTACTAATAATTATTTATAGTAATAATACTAAATAGAAACAGAAGCAGAAAGATTCATAAACTGCATATAAAACACGGACCAAGTTTCCAGGTGAAGCTGTTGCCTTAAACTTACATTCTTTCTAATAGCCAGCAGGGGGAGCTGCTCTGAGCCAAAACAAGCTTCCTTAATCTTCAACCTCAGGTCAAACCTTGCGTTTCTGGATTCACCTGCTAGTTTCCAGTCTTATTGAATAAGATATGACTTATTTGACTCAAAAAGGCAGATAAAGCAGGATATGTTTTATGGTTGACGAGTCACCAGCCTGTGAGAGCGCAGTGCCAGATCTGCCCCGCGCTCATCAAGTGTGGTTTGAAGACACAAAGGCGGCGGGAGCCAAAGCGGACCCCCCAAAGTCTAGTAAATGTCTTACTATAACACACAATATCTACAAACTCCTGCACGAGTTAAGCAACCAAAATTGGTCCACAGGTACGTCTTACACCCCTGAAGGTTCTTATCTATAGCAGATATTATGACATCATCATGTTGCCTAACAACCATCTAACTCTTCTTCCAGCTTTTCCCTTTAGGGGTCGCCACAGCAGATCATCTGCCTCCATTTCATCGTATCCCTCTCCTGTCACTCCAACCGTCTGCATGTCCTCCTTCACTGCACTCATGAATCTTCTCTGAGGTCTTCCTGCCTGGCAG
>JAVDPK010000765.1:499947-518380 GCA_034780415.1 Cichlasoma orientale | reverse complement strand
GAAACATTTAATTGGTCTTAGCCTGACCCCCCCCGTCTGACCCCCTAATTACCAGAAAAGCAAATGTCAGTTCAGCCTCGAGCTCCAGTATTGTTTGCAGATGTTATGACATTTAAACCGAGCCGGTTATCCTAACGGCTCTTCAATTATCTGCAGTAAACCCCCCACAAATCCATTTCTGACCATGCTGCTGTGCCTTTTCATATCTGCTCTTCTAGCTAACTACTCTGAAATGATAGTCTGCAGGGTGCTTCTGCTAATGGGGTGTATGCATATATTCATTATGGGGCTGAATGATAAGGGACAGTAATTAGTGCCATTACATAATCCCCAAAGCCACTTTCTTTTATCTAACTATATGCTTAATATGCCATCACATTATGTTGTTGATGGACCTTTTAAACCAGTACCACCTAGGGAGTCAGTAGCTTAACCTTCTGCATCACAATACCTGTCTGCAGCTCAGGTAGTCTATTTTAATGCATTAACCCATCATCCAATGCCAAGGGACGAGTTCAGGAAAAGGACAAAGATTTATCTCAGCTGGACAGCGACATTTTGATGGCATGAGGGAGAGCTGGCTGCTCCCGCTTTAGAGGAACAATGGTTCCAAAGCTGGAATGCACCGGTAGACACCAGCAGGTTATACTATACACTCTGACACGCAGCTCAAGTGCGTGTGTGTGTGGGGCTGAACAATTAGCATGAGGGCTGCCATCTGTGGCCTCCATTCATGGATGGATGCACCAGGTGCAGCATCTGATGGAGGCTCATGGGCTCATTATGCAGACATTAGCCAGAGGAGAAAAAAAGGGCACACATGCTTAAGATAATATAATGGTTATCATTCGTGGATTAGTGCACTTTTTTAGTTATGCTAAATGGCTCTAAGGATTGCAATGGCAGTGAGCCGCTCTAAGTTCCTCATTAAACTGCGTTTCCAAAGCGTGAATCCTAACATCTTTGATGATTCCCAATGATTTCTTGCACTTCCAAATACAGGTTTTCCGCACATGCAACTAAAGAACTGGTACCGGATACTTGTGGATCCCAGACGGTGAGGCTCATATCGGTCTAACCCCTCAAAAGTGGCTCATGAGCCAACTGCAGACCTCAGTAACTTTATGTGAAGGTTGTGTGTGGGTCGAGGAAAGACTCGACTGCTGTACGTTTCACCGCTGTCGTTTCATGCAATGATATAACTACTCGAGACTGAGGCAACATCTTTGATTTCAGCTCTTTGTGCTGTAGTCATCAAAGCAGAGCTAACCCTGGCAATAAATCTACAGCTGATGGTTAAACACGGTATGCGCTAACAAAAATGACAATAACCAAATTGCCAGTCCAAAGTAACACAACACTGAAGTGTGTTTTTGTTGTGTGTGTGTGTGTGTGTGTGTGTGTGTGTGTTCTCCTCCTGTGGCTCTGGGTCACATGCGGTCTAACCCCATCATCACATTCATATTTGAGGTTTTCAGGGAAATGTTTCAGTAACTGCAGGTTCTGATTTGATTTTCTTGTGCAGGACTTTAAGTGTTATATTGTTTCTTGCTGTGAATAAAACCCGGTGGGCATCACAAGTTTCCGTGACATCATGACTTTGCAGCACTATTGCCAGAGTTTGAGATTATTCACGGATGCGTGGGTTAGGAGGCACAATTGGGTCCTGTTACCAGAGATGAGAAGGTCATTGTTGGGAGCTCGGAGAGAATTCCTCCCATCCGCTGAGAGAGAGACGTTATCGGCCCCGGCTACCTCATTATAAGACCTCTCTGCACCCGGGACCCTGAGGCCAGGAAGGATATTAAAGCTTAAAGAAAGCTGCTGACAAGGCTGCAGAGGCCATTTTTCAACATCTACACACAAAAAAACATTCAAATCAACTAGCTTGGCAGGCTCGAATGGGTTCTGGCCTTTAAATGACTTCACCTCTTCAGTGTGAGGCTTTGGAGAGAAATGCTGAAGTCAGAAATCCCTTACACCTGATGCTAATGAGCTCCTATACGTAATCGGGTTCTTTTTCATCATTTTTGACTTTGATTTGGCATCAAACTGAAAACATTCAGTAGAGAAAAGTTGAGGACAGAATCCAGCACTTGTGTCTGCACACGGTCTCCATAGAGATGCTTTTATTCCTGGATGATGTGGCTGAATTGTAGCGCTCACTATGTGGATGCAGTGCAGCGCCTTCCACAGACTCTTCATACATTTGATAAAATAAACCTTGATAATGTTTACAGGTGTCGAAGTTTGTAAAACAATAGCACATATTTATGTATGATTTCACTCAAAGTTGATGATGGTAAACAAGCGTATCACACTTCCACTCTTCCTTCCGTTTACTGTGACTTCTTCGTCCCTGAGTGCCAGCTCCTGTAATCCCCTTAGGCTCACCACCTGCAGCTGTCCTATTATGTAAAGTCAGGAAGGAGACATTATAAGGACTGACCAGACTGTCCTGCCTTAGATAGCTGAGCTTAGGCTGGGGAGTGTTTGCAAACACCCGGACAAACCCTCTGTCAGTGGGTTTCCTGTCCCGCGAGTCCAGGGAGAGGAGCTCGAGAGTGAGACTGCCGAGAGTTATCTGGCCTCTACTCGTCTCGTTTAGCAGGAAGACCACCGGAAAGCTCCGATGTTTTTCAGAGTCCCAAGACTCACTCCTGGCTACATCAGGCTGCTGCAGGTGGGTGCAAGACTTTGGTAGTTCTAAAGGTTTCAGGTGAGCATTTAAGAAAATAATATCTAAATATTCTTACAAACTCCTTTCATATATTTTGAGTCTTATTGTCAAATGAAAATAAAATCTAGTGACTCCAGTGAATTCCTGCAGATTTTGCTGCAGCAAACTTGTTAACTTAAGACCTTTAAAACAAAAAGTAGTGTTTGGGTCTTGGATTCATTGTGTAGCTCACAGTGTTCACAGTGTCTCCACCGAACCACTCCCGAGGGTGGCTGATGGGGTAACAGCAGCACTTCTGGGAGCGACCGCTGATATAATGTTTGCGAGGTATGGTTTTATGGGAACGTGCAGAGTTTTATTGACAGACGAGCTCATGCAGCACATTTGTTTGACTAAGCCTCACGCTGCTATTGTGCAGCCATTTTTTTCAGTCCATTGTCTCAGCAGATTCAGTTGTGACAAGATGATGAAACACAGTGCGGTCTTATTAAAACCACGATGTTTCCAGGCTGCTGTTGCAGTAATTGTAGAATGGCTTATATCTGAGCTCAATGGTAGTAGTGTTTATCACAAACAAAAGAGAAATCCAAGCCTGTGACAGTCCGCTGCATTGTGAGTGGAAATGGGAACGGGTTGAGTGAGCTACAGGAATGGCTTCTTAACTGCCTGTGACACAGCTCCATTAGAAACTATGAAGTTTCTATTATTCGCTCCTCTATGCGCTTTATAATTGTCGAGGGCCCACGGAGGAAATTGTCCATGTCGCAAAATAGATGGGCTTTTTGTTTGTCGAAGAGAGAGTGGCCACAATTTTTTGTAAATGAGAAAAGATGGAGTTTTAATCTCTCTGGGATTGTTGGAGCGCAGGCTGGAGCTGAGCTGAGGTGTGCATGTTGTGCCTCACTTATTGCATTTTTCTCTTCTTTCAGACCCAGGCCTACCATAATGTGTCTGTGACGCCTCCAGCGGAGAAGACCGTGCCCGGCATGGCCATGCTGCTGGGGGCCGTTGGGATCGGGATGTGCGGCTACAGCTCCAGGCAGCTGGCCCTCTACCACCGGCCCTCCTCCCGTGTGCTGCAGTGGATTGGCACGCACACCGATGCCAGCACTGTGGCACACAGGATCCCCGTCCTGGACGTAACTCGCCGGGCCGGTGCCTGCCAGGAGATCCCACCTCCCTCGTTTGTGTGCGAGAAAGTTCCCTTGAATTAGTCTGTGGTGGTAGATTGGCTCTAGTGCGGCCAGCATCATAGGTTGAGCTGCGGTAACTACACTCGGACGTGTCTAAGATTGTAGCCATGCTGGCCCACTGCACCAGTGCGGCCCATGTGCTCTCTGCAGACATGCTGCTGTGGGTATCTGACTGAACCTATGTGCTGGCATGAAGTAAGAAACAGTGTCATGAAGTGATATGGTGTTCTGTAACAAGTATAACAGAATAGTTCACGTTCTGCTGAATTGTGTCACTAACATTAGGCTGTGCGATGCACACAGAGGGCACTATGATTGGATGAGTAACTGGTGCTGGAATTCCAATAAACTGGCTGAATGAGCTCGCATGACTAATTTGGAGGCATTGTGTGTCTCTTCGAGTACTGAGGTAAAGAGAGTGATGCTTGGCAGTGCTCCTCTGTACACAGATGGTTGGCAGCGCTCTCTCTCTGACCTCCTTTCCATCTTTTCCCAGGCAGAAAGCCATGTGTAAGTGCTCGAGCAGCCCATCCTTGCCCATGACTTCAATTGATTTCCTCCGAGGAGGAGCAGGTGCCATCCATCAACAGGCCTTGGCATCTTTTGGCGCGGTCTGCATTGCCTGTCAATCAAGAGGCAGTGGTTGAAGACATAGGTTGGCTTTGTGGCCGAATCCGTGACTGTTGCTTCTATTTTCAGGACGTTAAATTCTCCGAGGATTTGTTCAGAGAGGTAAAGCAGAGCAGAAAGTGGCAGTGGTAGTTTTGGGGGCTTGAAAACAGCTCTTTTATCAGAATAAAGTACATTTGATATCAAAGCATGAGCCATGTAAACAGCAACTGCACAAATGCACTTTGCTCAGACGCTGCGGGTGGCGGGCGAGGTAGAATGGTGGTTTCTCCAGGATAAGTCTGTGCCCTCCGCGGGGATTAACCCTGGTGGAAAATCATTCCTGGTGCACTTACTCATTAACCTAATCTGGTATTAGAGAGACAAGGACCCGTAAACAGTTCCTGTGCATCCAAACATTGTGCCATTCCCCCTGCAGTGTCCACCACTTGTCTCACTGTCAGATATGGACTGATAGAGTGTAGTTGGTGTTTACGCCAATAAATGTATCACAGGAAGTGGAGTTGAGACTGGGCGAGACACTGAGCGTGGTTGAGAATGCGTGCTGTGCCTTATGGATTGCACAGGGTTATAATGTTGTTGCTGACGGCCTCTCGTGTTGAACAGATATGCAGATGACCTAAAGAAGGTTTAGTTTCTCAGGAAGAACAGAGGGAGGAGGAAGCTCCCTGATATTCTGTGAAAAGGAGGATGCTGAGTTTAGTGTTTCATCAGTTAGAGGTCAGCCAGACCTTGTAATAGCCAAAGAGCCATCCTTGTCTGTCTGCCAACTTGGACAAGTGTCTGGTTGTGGCAGGTTGGGAGTTGTTAATGCCCCTCTGGTGGCCCACCAGAGCACAGCTAGCACAGCAGGTCACCAACAAAATGGTCATAATCCACTCAGGAGAGGGCGCTAATGGCTCCAACTGGCATCAGGTGCTGGACTGTTGCTCACCTTACTCTGGACAGAGACTGACACCCATAAACGATTTCATAATTAAGTTATAAGGTTCTCAAAGGAGCAGGAATACTGTAGGGGGGGTGTATGGGGTAAACTGGGGCATCTGAATTACAGACCTGTTTGACTAAAAATGGTCTTCACCTGTTTTCAAATTTGGATCTGAAGTAACTGACTGTGCTGTAGTCATATTCGGGCATTGCGCTCCTGGGAGTGTTGAAATCAATGTGGACACGGGCTGGAAGCTGTGTAATGCACCTAGCTGGTTTTGATGGATTCTTTTTATACTGCAACAGTGCACGGTGAGCACGGAGAACTATGAAAACCTATTGATCTCAATAAGAGAGTGAAGGAGCAGAGCTTGTCTCCCCGCTGCAGCTGGCTTCCTGTCTCACTCAGCATTGTGCAGCTATGAGGAGAAACTGCCAAGATAGTGCACTGAATAATGGGGATGCTAGCAAACATGTTTGCTCTCAGATTAAAAATGCACGGGATGTTTGAAAGCACGGTATTCATCTGTCAGCCTGCTGCGTGTCACACATCAGTGCTCATCCATCAGTCTGTGAGGGTCTACAAACCTGACTTTAGCTGCGCCCATTAAAGGAGACTTTTGTTCTGTTAGGAAAGTAATTCATGTTTAATGAAAGATGTTGGACTAAATTTATGAAATAAAAGCACTTTAGTCACAGCCGTGGCTCCGAGTGTTTCTGTGCACTTGTGTGGATGAAATTGTTCTTTTTTTTTTTTAGTCGCGCTTCAGTTCATGTTGCTTTGGTGACAGTTTCACCAATCATGGCCCTGATGACCAAATCCTAAAATGTGTTTCATAAACTAAAAGGTTACGATGACAGAAGGAGATGGTAAATATGCTTAGAAAGGGTGTGCATGTCATCACTGTAAAATGTGTTCTCTGCAGGGTGAGGATGCTACGGTGGGCACAGGCTGCAGGCAGACGGACACCAACTCCTGCTGCTTTGAAATATTTTACTCAAACAGCTGTGCAGATGAGTCACAGGAGCTCAACCCCGAATGCAGTCTGATTTCATCTGTAATCGAGCCTGGCTCTCCCTCCTTCCTCCTCCTCCTCACAAAAGTTTTATTCACACTTTTATCTGAAGGGAATCGCTGTTTTTGACTAAACACAGAAGCGATGTTCATCGGTGATCTTACTCACCTGTCAGTGATGCAAGGATTACCAACAGATATCTCAATACATGAGATGACAGATCAATAAAGAATAGGTGCACAAACAGATGCACGGTGGACAAAATAAAAATATACATTTTATTTGCTTCAAACATCTCCAGTGGAAGGTCATACTTTAAAAAGCACAATGTGCAAACATAACTTTATTAATGATGCAACAGTTTGTCAGTGGAGACCATGGCCATTGGCAGCAGCTGATATTTACCTTGATATATATGTACCATCATTTAATATACAGTATATATATATTATATGGTATATAAATATACCATTTACTATATTTACCGTCAGGTTTGTGCTGGAAAAACGTTCAATAGTTTGGTGAAGAGTTGAGTTTTGAAGATAAAGATTCTTTGTTCTCCTGTCACAGCAGGACTAACGTGACCATAAATGAGTCAAATAAATACATAAACATTTGTTTGCATTTCTGAGGGTATGAAAGAGCCCATTTTAGCACGCACTGTTCACAGGTGTGTGACCAGCACAGATATACAGTCCATACAACTGTGGTGACAAGTTTCCATCCACTCAGCGTGGGCGTGGCGGTAATTTGGGGTTTTTAAAGATCTCTTTGAACTTTCAGGCTGGGTTGGTTGAACAGCACGTCTTTAATGACTAAAAAAAAAAAAAACAAGAATCGGGAGCACAAGTTTGAGTTTATTCTGGATATTCTCTGATCCGCACAGGCTCAAATACACACACACACACACACACACACACACACACTAATATCCGTCTCTCATGAGTGATATTCTGTGTGAATGCCAGCTTTTATAATAAAATGTCCAGTAAAGGGGCAACAGGCCGGGGCCTCTATGAAAATATGTTTTTATCTTTTGGGGCTTTTGCATAACAAATTTGGTTATGCATAACTCTGGTTTCCTTCTGTTTGCGTGCATGATTTAGACCGAATTCAGCTAAAAACAAATGATGCGCTTAAAGCAAAGGTGTAACCAGGAAAAGCGGCTTCAAACACAGAACCGACTCATCCAAAGATGCACTTCAGTTCTGTGGGAGCGAACTGTCGGTGGGACAGTGCGAGTGATGTAAAGCAGGTCAGTGGGCTGAAGCAACAGGTTTTCCTTCCACGGGTTAACTGTGCCCTCCAGTGGACACGCCGGGTGGAGATCGGTGCAGTCGGTCATCTACGGTCAGAGTTCACCTTGATTCTCATGTGAAGATTAAAACCACAAGTTTTTGCATCTTCATCAAAATGCTTCCAGGAGCAAACTGTTGCTCGGACCTGACTTTGTCCAGCAGGAACCGCTTCTGCGCTTCTCCGTGTGCGTCCGGCTCCTCTCGGTGAGGAGCAGCGGGGCAGTGCGCTCGGCTGAGCAGTGCCGGAGAAAGCACAGCGTGGAGGAGAAGAAGAAGAGTTTACCAGAGGCAGGACCGAAGGACCTGGAATTTCTTAGACTCTTTCAGGAGTTTGTATCACCTTCTGTTGGCTTTTCACATTAAAGGTACGACTTTTGATGATTTGGACGTGAGTGGCTTTTCTCTCTTCAATCGAGTTTGAGGCTAAAAGTTTGTGGAGCAAAGCTTTGACTTTCGAACAGTGATGTGAGCTTTTAAATCACCAACACTCGTTAGTGCTTCTGTTGGTCCACTTCCACTCCGCGCGCAGTCAAAGCCGCCGCGCCCGCAGCGTTCGTCTCACGGTGTGGCTGCGCTGCAGCGTCCTGCCTCCACTTCTGATCTCACTCATGTGTTTTAGCCTCATTATGTAAACGCACTGATTTTCCTATCATTCAAATGAGCAGCATGAACTCCGCGTAAACTTCCCCAGTCCGCGTCGGTTTCAGCGTTCATAGCTGCAGTCACTGAATTATCTCTCAGCTGGATAACCGTGCAGGAGCTCAGCCTTTGCTGGATGTGCTGCGTGTAGGTCACCTCCACTCTGCCGCTGTGGTCTGGACTGAGCGGAAGCGCAACAAGCACCTGCAGGGCCGCAGCACTGGCCCCAACCCCATTACTGCAGTATGGGCAACTTCTCCGCCAAGGACGGCCACGGACCCACAGGTAGGTCGGCCCTCAAACACAGACGCATACCCACACTTAATTTACTTTATTTAAGGTGATTGAATCGCCTCCTTTGAACCTTCTTTGCTGTGTCTCTATGGGTTTGAAAGGCTTTGTGCACAGATGGCTGTGTGGGTTGTCCCCGTGTTTTGAATTGTTTTGAGAAATTTCCAGGACACCACAAAGCTCTGATTCATGTAGGACACGGAAGTGTAATACAGGGAAAGGGAACAGACTAGAATTCCCAAAAAGGGAAGGCGGATGAAGAGTAATCACGAAACTGAAGGCAACAAACAGAGAAGCGAGTGGAAAGGGTCTGTGTGTGTGTGTGTGTGTGTGTGTACTGAGTTGCAGCAGGAATCTTGGCAGCTCTCCTGTGTTGCTCAGTGAGTGGTCATTCTCCTCGCGTCCCCGTGTGATTCGTTCTGGCCCCGCCGGGCCAGCTGTGATGAATCGGCAGAATTCCCCAGCTCAGCACAAGGGCAGCGGATTAATCATAGGAAGTCTAATGCTATCTGACACACACGCGCGCACACACACACACACAAACGTCACTGGCTCCACACACACATTCACTCTCATTCAGTCAGCTTGCCACCCATGCGCATGGTTGGACGAGCGCATTAAGGTCTGGAATGAAGAAATAAAAAGTAGGGTTGGCATGAGAGTGCTGTTAGACAGTCCTGTCATTCTTTCTCAGTGAGTTGGCCTTGCAGCAGGTGGTGCATAACTGCTGATCTTACATCACTAAAGAAAGAAAAAGAAGGGGAAAAAACATTCATTTTGCTCATAGTGAGCCTTTTGTCCAAACAAGGGAAAGGAGAGAAGCAGACGCTGCCTCCGGGTTCCCGTAGCCTCCTGAGTTCTTAATGCAGGCATGCTGTGATGGGCGAGGAATGCCGCAAAGTGGAAATCAACATGTGTCAAGTTTGAAAATGTATTGGTGGCCCATTGCTGCAAATATGTCAGTACATGGGAATTGTTTGTGCTTTGTCTGTGTGTGTGTGTGTGTGTCTGTGTGTTCCTGAATCAGGAGAGTCACAGCAGTGTTCTGGATGAGCAGTCCTGGAGGAATGCTCGTATTACAGCATTCATCATCAGGGCCGTGGCCCGGGCGTTCTCCTGCTCAGTGAAGGCCGTGGTGTTCAGTCAGCTCACTCGATGGTGTTTTCAGTGTCAACAGACTGGTGGTGATTAGTGTGTTCCTTCAGCCTGTGCTGGTTAGTGTCAGGTGACGGTTACAAACTCTAAAGACGCCTGTGATGCTTTCTGTCACATGTACATGTGCTGTTACAGCAACGCTTCAGAGACTGAGGTCAGTGAGCTCGGGCTTCAGAGTGCGCTGAACACCTGGTTTCAGAGTTTTCTCCTTAATGCAGTCATCTCAGGCACACAGTTCAGCCTGTGAGATCATGTGCCCCACCCACCTGCTGTTCAGACCTTCTGTTTACAAGGAGGCAACCAATCAGAGGAAAGCTGACTTCATGGAAGAGGAGCTAAAATGTTTCAGATGGGGGTGTGAAGTAAGCAGCTGCACCAAGGCTCAGTGTAACAGTGATTATTTTGAACTGTGAATAATGCACAGTTACTCCAGTAAATATGAAAAAGGGAGCAGGACTTTAAAGTCCCCCTGCAGGCGTGCTCCAGCATAAAGTTAAAACCAGAAACAAGGAAATAATTTCAGGAATTGTTCTTAAATTAATGTTTTATGTGGCAAGCTAGGAGTTCAGATTCAGTTTCAGTGAGTTTCCAGGGTGGATTTTCTTGTTTCACTTCAGTTTTCATTGTTTAAAACTAAAATTAAAGCTTTTCAGTCTTTTTAATTATCATTGTATGAAGGGCATAGGTCAGAGGCAAGCAGCTGACTCAGTCTTGTAGAGTGTCAGTGAACAGGTCCATCAAAGCCTCAGCAGGCACCAGCTGTGATGACATTTTTTCCATGCTAACAGATGCTGAACTAAGGATATTTCATTCTATATTTTATTTTATTTATAGTTAAATTTCCAAGTTAATATTTTTTATCAAAGTCTAGTCTTTATGTTTATTTTAGTAAACAAATGTTTTTTCACATCTAGTTTAGTTTCAGTGAAATATAATGACCTCGATTGACAGCTCTTCACCATATTCAAACATGCCTTTCTTATTTTCTCTTTTCTTTAGGGGCTCAAGCAGACAGCTTCCACACCCCACCTACCACTCCACAGAGTGATGGTGTTGCTTTCACAGCCGGAGCTCCCCAGCTTCAACCTTCCTCTGCGATCTCAGTTTCCTCTCTACCTCCGGTGCCGGTCGCCGGGCCCACTGGGAAGAAGTCGCAGCACGGCACGCCGACTACTCCCAGCTCTCGCAGCCCCCCTCCTGATTGGAGGCCTCATCCACCAGTCGGTTCGAACAGCTCCACGGTTAGCTCTGGAGTTAGCCCAGTGCACGCCAAGCCAGGAGGTGCTGTGGCAGTGAGTGAGAAAGCTGCTGCAGGGAGGAATGGAGGTCCTCCTACTTCCACACCAAGGATTCCTGTCACCCCAGAGAAGAGTGTGGCTGTCAGCCCCATAAACAGCCCTTCTCCGTCCGGTGCCTCACCTGTGGCGGCGGGCAGCTCTGTGGGGCCGAGCTGGAGAGAGAGGGACAGCGGGCTGAGTCAGTCTTTGCCGCAGTGTCGAGAAACGAGAGACGGCCAAAGCGAGGAACTGGAGAAGCTGTTGGAGGAGTGTAAGACGACTCTGGCTATCCCTGCCAGTGAAGACGGGAGCATTAGCACAGCAGGTGAGAAATTAGTCTGTTTTTGTTTTAGTTTTTCAATATCCCCCCCCCCCCCCCCTAAATAAGTACTGCAGTAATACTCCCTGCAGAATGGCTCTTCGAGCGCTGCAGCTTTGCATCGTGAGCCTTGCATGTCTCTGTTTTAAGAAGGACAAGTCCAGGTTTTGTGTTTTATATGCATGTGATGCTGTCTGACATTTCTGTGACCTTCCCTCAGAGATACTGAAGCATCTGCTGACAGAAGTGAAGAGTCTGAAGAGCACATTAGAGGTGAGACGAGCATAAAAGTGTTCTCTTCTGGAAGCCGATCGTCTGCGTAACTCTTCCTCCAAAGAAAGCTGTCATAAACTGATGTGTGCATGTTCGTTTGCAGAATCTAGAGATGCGAGAGTTTTGGTGCTGGATGCCTCCTGGCTTCCATTTGTAGTCTGAGTAATAACGACTAATTATAATTGAAGAGCCAGTTGCAGTTCCTGTGAAGAATGCGTTTGCCTGAACAGAGTCTTGAAGCGATATAGGGACGGATGCATGGAACAAGAAGTCGTGGCCTGAATGTCCACTGGCTGGATTGGAGGCCCCAATATATCGACCTTTAACCCTCATCAGTCCTGTGTTTTATACACATGACACACGTTTGATGCAGTCGTTCAGTGGAAGTGATGTACCGGTCGGTGGATTATGACCTCTGAGCCGAGAGGTAACACTACCATATATCACGCCATCACCCCCCCCCTCCACACACTCCCCTTTAACACCAAGTCTTGAAGTCTCTGTGCTCGACCCCCCGAGAGCTGCAGCTGTGCTAATGAAGGTCTTCCTGTCCTTCCACTAGAGGAAAGTCACTGAGATCATGTTCTGTCCAACAAGTTTATCAAAGACATTTTCATAGGACTGTTGCTCCTTTAGACACGACAGCCTGAGTCTTAATAGGTCAGCACCTTTTAATTGTAAAGGAAGCGACTTTGAACCTGAAAGGTGGTTTGTGCTCACGCGGGACTCCAGCTGTGCTCACTCAGCCTGGCTTTGAGTCCCCAGAGCTGAGTAACGTGACAACAATGAGAGCGAAATCAAATTCTTCGGGTCAGTTGCTCATTCATTCCACGATCATACGAGGATGGTGATATTCTTGAGTAATTTCCTGTCAGTTATTCGTTCCAATTCCCGACCCTCCCTTATGTAGCCAGAGGCTTCCAGCTGGAGCGCGACCGAACGGCGCGCCTCCCCCATCCCCGTCTCTTTCCCTCCACTGTCTTCTGTCCTCACTGTCCTCTCTTCTGCTGTGCTTTTATTTTTGGCACGTGTTTGAATTCTTTTATTCGAATTACATTTGTAAGTCCATTTTTACCGTCTAGCTCTTCTGTTCCTCACCTCCTTCATGCCAGCTGTCTTCACTTAATAGTCAGACTTCCCCACATCCTTGTAAAGGGCCTAGAAATATAAGCCCCGCCTGGGCCAGCTGAGCCTCAGAGGGACTGTGGTATAACAGTGAGAGGGATCAGTGTTATGGAAGTCATGGCAATCCAAAACTGTGTTTACACGGGCCCTCTGCAGGATGATATAAGCTAGCAAAAGCTCGGCTTGATGAGCGTCTCTGAGATCCTTTGTGTGGAGAGCGGGAGAAGGGGCGCGCAGTGCAGAGGAGGGGTTCACATTCGGCTGTTTCCAACACAAAACTTGTTTTGTTTTGTGCTCTGTGGTGAGGTGGTGGGGGCTGAGGGCTGCAGCTCGCACTGACCAAGTGGCCATGTTTTTACTCTGTGTGTGTGTGTGTGTGTGTGCGCACTGTAGATGAAACAAGAATTACAAACATGCACAAATGCACCAAAGATTGTGGCTTCAGAGGCCTGCCCCCCTCCCTCCTCTGCTGTGCCTTCTCTTCATCAGAGAGTTGAGCGCTCCACCCTGAGCACAGGAATTAACCTGGCGTGATAGCTCGCGCTCTGTCTCATCTCTTCCTTCCTCTGGATGTCTTCACCTCACCGCTCCGCTATTCTGCATTCACTTCCATCCATCTTTTCATCTGACCCCGCCTTCCTTAAGCCGTTCTCTCTTTAGATCTGACCCCATTTTTGACCCCTCTTTTCTTGTAATTTAAGTGGCCATTATTTTTCCAGTCACATTCGGACAGATAAGCCTCTCCGACGTGCTTTCTTCATCTGTCCTCAGCACCACTCTTCCAAACGCGCTTTATCTCTCTCTGTCGATCCAGCACTCGTAATGCGTTTCCAGGTCTTTGTAGTTAAACTGAATTCCGGGGAAAGAACGTGATTACTCAGTGTGCGAAGAACTGCTAAGGATGTTATCAAATGTACCATCTGTTTGTGCTTATGAGCATGACAGGTTTTCAGTTATCTTAACCAACAAAACTGAAAATCCTCCATTCATGACTGTTAGAGTTTTTGTGGGGGTGGATGCTCAGATTTGCGTTCCCTCCTGGAGATTTGGTTGCCTTTTGGAATCACTTCCAGGTGAACGCTGCCTGAAATTCCCAAGAATGATCTCCAGCTTCTCTCTGCTCACAGAGTGTTTGCAGGCTGCAGAGACTGAGCGCATGTAGAATGAAGATTTAGTGCGTTAGGGAGGATGGGAAGAGGGGACACAAGTGTGCATATTGTGTTGAATTTCCAGCAAACCGTATTATGCAAATAGATATGCAACTTGCAAGTTCTCCCAGGTTATTGTTGGGTTTCATTTGCAGAGATTTTTTATTTTTTTTGTGTGACATGGAGGCAGTGTTTTTTAATGCACACCACAGCCTGCTGAAAGCTGGAGAGAGGAGCAGTTACTGAGCCTGGATGATTCCCCACATTAGGACTGGGTGGGGAGGTGAACTAGGGACACAATAGCACACGTAGTATTACACACAGCACACAATCTCCAAGTGTCCTGGACCCGTTCCAGGAATGGTCAGGAAGTCAGATTTGCATCAAGAGCGTAGATGTGTGTATGTATGCCTGTCGAGGCTGGATCTACATCTGGACTTGCAGCGGGGCACCGGGTCGGGTCTCGAGGGACTGAACGAGCGTGTACGTCTCAGTGCTGACAGTCCACACCCTTATCTCTGTGAACTGAGGAGCACCCCTTCCTGTTTCCTTAAACAGACATGCTCCAGTTGGTGTCCACATCCAGATAACAAAGACTCTGTAAAGACGAGATTTCTCAAGTCCAGGCCGGTGTTTTTTTTGTTTTGTTTTTTTACACTAAATATAGAAGTCAGAATCCTCTAAACAGGAATCGCTGCCGTGCTGTTCCCAGGATTCCAGGGAAAACGTGCTGAACCTGAATATATGGATATGTGTTAGAAAGTGAAGCAATGGGCTTTCATGCTGACGTGAAAGAACAAGGGAGGGGGGTGTGTGTGTGTGTGTGTGTGTGTGTGTGTGCGCGCGCCTGCCTGCCTGCATCCAGTGTAATCAGGTCCAGCTGTGGTCTTGAGTCAGTGGTCAGATGAGGGAACAGCTTGGCTCAGACTCGCCTCCTCCTCCACATCTTCATCCATTCTTCATCTAATTACCAGCCGTCCCACCCCCTCTGCTCCTCCACTCTCACAGTTCCACAGCTTAAACGTCTCCACAGTCTGAACTGCTTTTACTTAAATCTTCGATTGTCCTTCCTGTCTTCTTTTACTCTTCTCACATCCCCCTGCTTTCTTTTTATGATGTTGGGTGCTTAACATTTTTTAATAGTCTGGTATTGTTTACTCTTGGCTTCATTGGCTCTGAGTGCCTGTTTTCATGTCTGGGAGTAGTGTTTGTGCATGTCTGGAGCTGCAGTGCTTGAAGAATAAAAGCTGGAAAGGTTTTATTTGTCACAACGATATGAAACTGAATCTGTTTCTGAGTTCAGTTTTATCGTGTGGAGAAAACACAGCCGCGCTGATGGTGTCACAGACGCCAGCTCCCAAAGTGCTGCTTACATTTGCTTTGTTTTTCCTGTTCACGTTCGAGTTGTTTTCCAAAAATAATCGAAAAGACGAGCAGAACGTTTGAGTGGTCTTGCCGGCTCCGCGGCCCCCTGCTTGCTGAGGCTTGCTGCTCGCGTCAGTTCAGCTTGTGTTGTAATGAGGGCCAAATGGATATCTGATCGTTTGTTTATTTGCAGTCGTCGTGTTTGGAAAGCTGAGCTGTTTGATTCTGCTCTAAAAATGATTTTGATTGTGTGGGTTATCCTTCAAGTTTTGGCCTAATGTAACTGAGCAATGTCAAGTTTTTATTTAACTTTTCCTGCAGTATTGTTTTTATTTTATGACAAATTATCTGCAAAACTAATGATCTCCATTCAGCTGCTGCTGCACTTCTTTGGCGTAACAGAAGGCGTAAAGTAGCTTGACACTAATTTACATATATATATATTTTAAATGCAGATCTTCCAAATCATCCTAAATTAGCTGGACATACTAAGATTTTCCTGCAACTAAAGCGTGCTCTTTCCTTTCCAGTCAGAGCGCGGGGAATGGCTGCAGTTCCAGGCTGACCTCCAGGTGGCGGTGTCAGTGGCAGACCGCCTCAGAGCCGAGGCAGAAGAGGAGTTGACGGCGCTCCGAGCAGCCCACAAAGACATTGAGAGGGAGCTGGGTGCTGCCCGGCAGAGACAGAAGGAGGCTGACATACAGCTGGTTACTCTGAGAGAGGAGCTGAAGGACAGCAGGCAAAAGCTGGCTAATGTCAACCAGGTCCAAGGCAAACCTGAAGCCCAGGCATCCTGCCATGAACCTGAGAGGCCAAATGGAGAATCCAACAAGTCTGAGAACAAGGAAGGAAGCCACAGGGGCAGGGAGAGGGGGGTGTACAGATTGGAAAGTAGGAGTCAGAATGAAGTGGTGAAGAACGTTGTTGACGAAGAGGCCAAAACAGACTGTAAAGGTGTGGCTAAGCGTTACCTGAGAAATGTGACCAATGAGGACAGGAGTGGAGAGGGGGTGCGACCCAGTGAAACACGAAGGATGGCGACTGCAGAGAGGTCAAGGTGAGCAAAACGTTTGATCGCATGCATTCTGGGAAACGCATCAAAAACAGTGTTTCTGCTGCTCTTTATTGTTTTAATGCAGGTGTTTCGAAGCTAAAGCTCTGTGCAGGTACAGACTTGGTCAGGACTGCGGTTGTGCTTTCTTTTTAATTGCATTAAAAACACTTTGAGCAGTTCAGTTTGAGCCTTCAGCGGCGGTCCCAAGAGTTGAACTGGTCTTTTTTTTATCCACTGTGTGCTGCAGAAGCCTGTCCAGATTACCCAGTTCCTCAGAGTCTGATAGCACGCTGAATGGAACCTCCCAGCCCAATTCTGCTGCGACAGCCGGGCCCACAAATAAGGTGAGATCTATATGGAGGACGTTGCTTCATTAGCATTTGGTTGCTGATCAAGAAATGCCTGCACACACCCTGTCATACCTCATTAGATATTTCTCTCTTTTTTTTTGTTTAAAAGAACTTTTTGCAATTAAGAGGTCGAAATCTGGACAGGCCAGACGGCAGGTCGAGTAACGACGCAGGTGAGTGTGTCTGAGTTTCCTTTGTGCGTAAAGGACACACAAAATGTGCTTCACCATATTTAATTAAGTGTTTAGATGAGAGGAGGGGGGCCAAGTTATCAGCTAATGGTTGTATCACAGAGGAGACCGTAAAGTGAAATGATACGAGGCTCTGAAGTAACACAGCTAAGGGACTCTGACAGAGCTGCTTTTGTCATCCTTCACCTGTTTAGGTCACGCCCCTAATAATACATAACTTTATGATTTAATTAATAAGCTGTTTATTTAAAATTTTACCCACCTGTGTAGTTATGAAAGAAGTTGGAGCCCTAAACCTTTTTTTTCCTGCTGTAAAGCCGGGCGTCTGAGAGTCGGCGGGGCCGTTTCAGGAACTCTGGCTTCAGTTTTAAACGTCGTCTTTTCTTTGACCTTTTTGACCCTTTGACCCTCATTTCCTGAAGATGCTTTTCCTTTTACCAGCCTGCCGCTGTAAATAATGACAGTTAAATAAAGGACTTGCTTCACAGTATTGTGGTACAAACACATATGTGCTGTAGTTCAGTCTCAGTTGATATTCTCCAGCGCGATGCTTCAGGCGTAAAGTCCGAACGGTTCTTTCTGCGCGTTTTGTTTTTGGATTTAGTTCATTTTGAAAAGTTTTAAAGTCCTTTTTTTAAATGAAGGGATTTACAGGAGCAGCTGTAAGCATGTAGACGTTTGTGCTGTTGGGTAACGCAGCCTCATTTCTCGTGTGTGCAGGAAAACGTGAGGAGTCTTTAAACAAGTATAATTCAGCCCTCGCTGAGGTGCCGCCCGCCAAGTGAGTCCACACAGCAGCACACTGTGATCAGACCAACCTAAAGGTCACATCCTTTGGAAACTGAATTACATGTTTTCTCTTCTCTAACCCGCTCCACTGTGTGGCAGTTCATACTGACCGCTTTAAATTTGTTGTTTTCAGGTCCCAGGATGGCTTCAACCTGCTGCTGCGTCGCCACGGAGGCTCCAAGAGAAACTCGCTGCTCCGCTGGTGTCAGAGTCGAACCCAAGGCTACAAGGTGATCCCGAGCCTGCTTTTAAATGTAGCTGACATGCACTTCAGTTTACAGGCTCAGTCGTCCAGGTTGAGGTCGAATCTCTAAATCTGTATGTTCTCCACTGAGTTTTGACCTCGGGACTTCCAGGTCATACTTGGCACAGATGTTCCTGTATACTATGGCAGCCACTTAGTTATGGTGTTCCATGTATGCCCTGCCTGCTAGCATCTTCCAGCCTGCTGTTATGTGCTAGATTATCTCAGGAGCATCTCTGCACAGCCTATACCTGGGGTCTTGCCTGGTGTGGTAGACCCCAGCCTTTATCAATCTTGTGCTCAGTGCTTGTTCCTGTGCTGCTATGATTAGTGCCTCTGTGCTGTCTGTCAGTCCAGCTTTGTCCAGCCATTGGTAGGATTTTTCAGTATCGCTTCTTCTATCTGCCGGTGGTACATGCCGTGCAGAGGCCTGTCCTTCCATGATGGTTCCTGTTCTTCCTCCTCCTCT
>JAVDPK010000765.1:425215-477002 GCA_034780415.1 Cichlasoma orientale | reverse complement strand
CCCCCCCCCCCCCCCCCCCCCCCCCCCCCCCCCCCCCCCCCCCCCCCCCCCCCCCCCCCCCCCCCCCCCCCCCAGAGTCCATAGAGGTTGTTATTGTAGCTTAGGAGCAGTTTCTAATCCTCCACTTTAATTCATCTTTCTGGAACAGTAGAACGGAATCTTTGGACTAAATCATAATTATAGCCAGAACCTGATAACTGACACTTAGCTGATTATGGGTGTGGTCTGTTGTAGTTATTCTGATGTAGCATTGTGTTGTCTAAGGTGAAGTAATGCGGTGCTGAGGGCCAGCTTAAACTTTCACACACGCAGACACGATTACTCTCCTTGGTGCGAGAGCTCTCACACTCAGTACAATCACAATGTAAATGAACACATCACATCTATTACAAACTACCCAAAACAGAACCTGGTTTTCCATCGTGGCACGTTTCCTCCGTCACTCCTCCAGGAGCGGAGCAGTCATTCGCTTTTCCGTTCCAGCACACTCAACATGTTTGCTGTCAGTCTTATCGAATACCTGCAGAAACTCCAGAAATCTGCACGTCATTTGCAGCTAATGTGGTCGCTGTGTTGATTTGTTCCATACGTGCATTGTTTCCACTCTGTTTATCATCTCTGTTCATTATATATGACTTAATAACTGGCACAAAACAACCAGCGCCAAGAAGTAATAAACTTTGATTTTTAGCAACGTCCGTGAACTGAGACCCCGTCTCAGTGTTGGATTAAAAATATCTCAGAGATGATGAAGGGTCAGAGATTTCCCACAGGGATGTGGTGTTTAGCACAGTTCATCTCTGAATCACACAGGCTGCTACAAAGTCTGAGATTAGCGGTTTCTGAGCCTGGAAAGTTGCTGCTGTACGTTAGAGACAAGTTTCAAACACGGTCTGAAAAACTGTGAATAAATCTGAACATAATTCAGTCATGGTAAAAGGATAGGGCACACTTCGGTTAATGCTTGTTTTTGGCCAAATAAACTGACCTGACTCTGTCAGTTCTAAGATTTTATGTATCAGGGTATAATCACATAATTATCTGGTCCTCAGCAGGTCTTAAAATGAGGGAAATGCAACCTGAGATGAACAACAACATGTGAAACGGCCTTACTTTAGCAAATATACTGAAGTAAATGTTTTCTGTATATCAGTCTCTCAGATCGCTGTGGAGGAGTTCTGGGCCACTCGTTGCATTCATTCATGCACAGCTCCTTTAAGGTCCCACCAAAGAATTTCGGTCAGGTCAGGTTCAGGTCCACTCAGTGACTGCGAGGAGCCCAAATCCTCAGCCCTCCTCCACCGTGCTGACAGCTGGTCTGAGGTGTTTGTGCAGATGTGCATGATGGACGAACATCTGCACTTTGGTCTCGTCTGTTCAGGATGTTGTTTTGCAAATCTGAGCCGTGTTCTTTATGAGAGAAGAGGCTTTCTCCTGCAGCCCCTCCAAACCAGCCATACTTGTTCAGTCTTTTTCTAATTGTGCTGTCATGAACTTTAACCTTTAACATGCTAACTGAGGCCTGTAGAGTCTGAGATGGAGCTCGTGGGTTTGGTGCAGTTTCTCTGACTGTTGCTCGGTCTGAGCTTGGGGTGAATTTGCTGGGACATCCACTCCTGGGAAGGCAGCTGAGTTTCTGTTACTTTATCCACCCTGTGTTCAACAAGCAAAAGTAAAAATGAAAGATCCGCAGATTCTACTGTGATTCTAGTGCTCGACCACCCTGTCGGACAGATTAGCGTGCTTGCAGCGAGGAGCGGACAGCTATAACTCAGACCGTCAGCTGCGGCCAGGACGCCGCTCTCTGCTGATGCTGGAGGATTATCACCGACTTAGGGGCAATCTGCAGAAAAATATGCACCTCAATAATTCATCTGTAATTGTTACAGCAACGATGACTATTGCTAATATCTACAGCTGTTAACGTGGTGTCTGCAGGATGAGGTCACTGTGGAAATGACTTCACGTCTGTCTCAGAGAGGAGAGTTACGGTCTTTGTAATGAGGAGTGTTGCACATTTAGACGACTTTAAGAGGTGAGAATAAGAAGAACTGCAGAGAACTTCAAAGATTAACCAGAAACAGAAAAAAAGACATAAATCCCCACAGAAACAGGCCTCAGATCCTTTTAGAAGGAGAATTGGCAGTAATGAAGACAGTGGTGACTGATGGTAGCCACTAGCTTCATAGCCACAGAATGAGACACGTGCGCTTCCATCAGGATGCCTCTTTGTGGTCATATTTTTAAAAAATCTCATTTTGATTTAACAGCAGGATTTAATCCAGTAGCCACATCAGTCTCTGTCTCCCCAACTCGCAGGTTTCCTCCTCTCAACCCCCCCCCCCACCCCCACCACACATGTTCCAAATTAGCCTTCTGGCAGCCAGCGTAATCTGGAGTCTTCCTCCAATGGACGTGGCCCAAGCAGACTCATGCTCGCTGACGGATCTTACAGGAAAGACTGCGTCCAGTTTTGGTGAAAAAACAGTCGGAGGCCAAAGCAGAGCAGAGGCGATCAGAGAGGGGAAAGGTCGGTGCAACGATACCACGGTGGCATCAGGACAAACGCCTGAAGGACAGAGAGTGACTTCATCTGAGCGACTTAATCTGATTGGATTTCACAAAGACCCTCACCGTTCAGTTCTGCCAGTTTCTTTAATACACTGCTAGCTGTCCACACTAATGACAACGACATTCATTTCTTGTTAGTTATCGTGACTCCGGCCTGATCTCAGTGGCGAAGCTTTACGATGAGAAAGCATGTGTTTCCAGTTATTTCGATAATCTGCCGCACTGTCCCAACAAAGCTCCGATGACCGAGCTGTGAGATGTTCGAGCAGATCCTCAGATGAGCCTGCAGCTCCTGCTGATTTTGCATTTTTTTTTGTACTGCAGCTTTCCAGACTTCATTTCCTCACAGAATCCTAATTATGATAAATGATAGCTCCTCACACTGTATTCTGTAATGTATTTGTAATGTACATCATAATGAACACACGCTAATGAATCCCCAATAATAAGCATTCATTAATCAAACTGTGAGCTATGCTGCTGCAACCCACCCCCCCACCCGCCGGGGCCAATCAGAGAGATTTATGTTTGTGTCGCCTTATTTTTAACAGTTAAGTGACGACGCGCTCATCGAGCCATCTTCCTCGTAGTGATGTCACAACTGTGCATACCTCAGTTAAAACACTGTGCATGAAAACACACCTGAAATAGATCAAATGCACAGACATCAGTGGCGACATAACGCGGTGCAGTGCATCAGACATCTCCCCCCACCGCTCCCCCCTGATGGCTGTAACACAGAATGTAACCATCCCGGTAATCGCCGGGAGGCATGTGGTAATTTCATTTCTGAATCTTATGGCAAACCACAAGGAAGAAACTATCTGCGCTTGTCTGCATTTCTCCTGTTGCATGATGGTTTCTCGATGTCTACTTGGACATGTGGCAACACTTAAGAGATCTGTTTCCACTGGTGTGAGAGTCTGTCATGCATTTTTCTACTTCTGGAGTTCAGGGCCTCAGGTTTTAGCAAACATTATGGAAATGTAAAGCTTTGTGTGTGTGTGTGTGTGTGTGTGTGTGTGTGTGTGTGAGAGAGTCTGACTTATTTACTGAGACACAATAACTGCGGCTTTACAATCAAGCAGACTTTACTGTTTGGATGGGACCCCCCAGAGTTCAGTGATGGATGGATAGATGGCTTTTCTTTGTTGTATAATAATGTTCTTGTGTACCATTTGTGTACCATTTGCATAGCTAACACAGTATTTCCTCAGCCAAATTATTATTAGTGTATTTAGGAGTGAATCATTATAAGCTATGATTATATAGCTGTAATCTGTGGTCAAGTTAACACAAAGTTAGTTCAGTATTAGTTTCAAAGTATTTTAATGTGCTGAAAAAAGAAACTGGTGTATCAGCGGTTCACGTTATTTCTAAACAGTATTTTATTAACCAAGTTATAGTCATTTGACCTCGTTATCTTCCTAAATTTGATAAACTGGTGACTTAAGAGGCCTCTGCAATGGTATGACTAAAATAAGGGGAGAAAGTCTTCCCATGTCACTGCGGCACAGTGACGTGGTTAGCGCTGCTTAGCACTGCTGCCTCACAGCTAGGAGGTCCGGGTTCGAATCCATCCGGGCCTTTCTCTGTGGAGTTTGCATGTTCTCTGTATGGGTTTCAGATTCATGCAAAGAAATACACATTTATAGCATGTGAGCTTTAAAGCGTGTATTCTCACAGGAGATGTTTCCAGAGCATGGAAGAGCTTCAGACTGTTTTGGAGCCGTCTCCTGTGTGAGGTGTGTTTCTTTCTTTAACTGCAGAGTTTGCACCATGGAAAGTTTGGTGTGCGAGTCCTTTGAAAGTAGAACAGTGCAAATATTGTTTCAGGGGAATGTTGTGAATCATCTCTTCCTGATGATTTATTGGAGAATGCAACCCTATTGTTGACGTACTACTATTCATATGCAAGCTTCACAACTACTGCAAAGCATGTGTGCAATGATTTACTGCTCCTGCTATGAATGTGAGTGGAAGGCATCTCAGCTGTGGACATAATGAGTCACAAAGCCCAGACCGCCCTCAGATCCTTCCTCTGCAGGTAGCGGGAACCAGCGCTGGTAGAACTGGCTGCCCGAGAGCTCGGCACCATGGAAAGTGTGGTTTCTGTGGTTCATTTAAAAGGACAACAGTGCAAAGCCAGCAAAGGCACCTTTAGTTTGACTGCCGCTTTAGTTAGAGAAGTCTGAGCATCTTTACCCTGGAAACCCTTCAGACATACAGATGTTTCTATTGACTGTCATGTTTCCATTTAAATCCCTAATTTTTTATGCACTTGCTTCTGGATGATGACATGAAAGCGGTTAAGGTTAACACCAGACAACTCAGGAATGCACAACACTCATTTCTTTTTTGTTTTCCATCTATAAAATCAAGTTCCAGGAAACAAAAGCCTCGTCTGGACTCAGTGAATCAGTGGAATGTGAGATTTCACAAGCGGAGCTGATCATTGTTCATGCACAACAACCAACTATGTTCCCTCCAAAAGATACTCATACAGTACCAGTCAAAGGTTTGGACACTGGTTCTGTAAGTCATATAAGTACATTAACAGTTCATATTAATCATTTTTTCAGGATAAGCTGCATGTTTTTTTCTTCCTGTGTGAAACTTGATATTCCCACGAGGCCTTAAAGCCGGATATTCCGGCACCAAGGAAAACTGTCATCTCCACTAAATAACATCAACCTTTAGCAGTAGCACCAACTCCGGCAGCACTCGTTAATCACCTGCTTTATTTAACTACTGTGTTTATTTGGTCTTTTCATTTTACAGATTTGCCTTAAGCGCCGTATCCTGGTCACTTTTTTCCTAAAGTTCTGAGGACCACAGGTCAGTCTCTATATTTCCACAGGCCTTTTCAAACTGTTGCTTCTAGTTTACTCCTATAAATTACAATATTATTATTATTATTATTAGCACCTGTGATCTATTTAAGTAAAATGATAAGTTAATGCTGACTGGATGATCAGTGCTGACTTGCCTCCTGTGGGACTTCCAGATACAGACAGACAAACTGGTGATGGCTAACCAAGCAGACATGGTAGTGGTGGACGAGCGGAGGAAGAAGGCCATAATGATAGACGTTGCAATACCAAGTGATGGCAACATCAACAAGAAGGAACACGAGAAGCTGGATAAATACCAAGGGCTCAGAGAGGAGCTGGAGAGGATGAGGAAGGTGAAGGTAACAGTGACTCCCAAACTGGGAGAATGGCTCCAGCAGATTCCAGGAATGACATCCAAGATTTCTGTCCAGAAGAGCGCATTCCTGGAAACAGCTAAGATACTGCGCAGGACCCTCAAGCTCCCAGGCCTCTGGTAGAGGACCCGAGCTTGGAGGGCAAAAACCGCCCACAGGGCGAGTGTCAGTCTGGGCTGATGGGTGCAACACATCTCTTTGCTGCGGGACATCAGCTGGCTGCCAGCTGGATGCATGCTGGTTTTATAAAAGCGGAGTCTCTGAGCGTCTGTTGTTTTGCAGTTAAATTGCCGTCTACTACAAACACTGCGTGGCTGTAGCATCAGTGGGCACATACTGTGGTCTCACAGTCTGTGACCAGCTGAGAACATTTTTGGCTTTTCATCCTTTTTAATGTTTGTCCAAGAAAACAATGCAAAAAGAAATAAATTAAAATTAAATGTCCACTCCCAAAATAAAAAAACAAAGCCCATTACAACAGCTAATCACAAACCCATGTCCTGGAATGACAAACTGATAAACAGTAACAGCTATCAGTAAAGTCTTTTTCCCATTAGCTGCAGATTATAACATGTAACCAGCACAACAGATGCTGGGACGCCCTCCAGAGAGCAGCCTGCACAGAAATCAATTAAGAAGTCAAGACTGCTCATTCCAGCTCAGGGCAGGAAAGCTGACTGTGCCCCTGATTTAAGCACAAATAGACCACTCTGTGCTATTTTCAGCATTACAAGCTCCTTCCTGGTGTTAAATTAAAGAGTGAGTCAGGATGTGCTATTGACTCTGGATAATGAGAAGCATTCCCCGACACTGCAGCTGACTGGGAGCCAGCAGACTGCTACTCTGAATGTACACATGATGTCATGTGATGATTGTGATAATCAGGCTCCGATGGTTGAACACGGCTCCTGCAGCCTCTGAGCAGATGAAAACATTTGGTCATTTAGGCCATCCAAGCATGTGAAGCGCAATAAAAAGCAATCCCCGATAACAGGGTGAGTCATTAGAGTTTACTGCCTGTGATATTGAGGCCATGTACTGCTCTAAGGAGAGTTCTCAGAAACTGGAGCTCACGGCTCTGACCGCAAACTCTGCTTCCGTGTCCAGTGAGGTCCTGACACGTTGCCAAACCTGTGACTGTGTGGACGTCATGCTGGACACTTGTCAGCCAGTCCAGTTACTTTTATCCCTGTAATATTTTATTTTATTTATTCCAGTTAGTTTCTCGTCTTACGTCCAAGTTTGCTGTCATGACGGCGTTTCTTCTTTGGAGGAGATTTTTGCAACAATGACCTGATGCTGGTGACCTCAAACTACGTAACGAGAGGAGAGCGTCGAGAGGTGGAGCAAGACTCGGGCTCCGACCACCAACAGAGCCCGCAGTGCGCTTTGTTCTGTCCGTGGCCACCGTTAGCATTAAACCCTGAGCATGAGTTACAACTGCCCCGAGGCTCCCTCGTTGCTGAGTGGCACTTTTGTGGTTGTGGTTAATGAGCAAACGGTGCTCGGAGAGGGAAAATTGGTCATGCTTCTTATTCTCTGTGTTAAAGGCAAAAATAACAGGGATTCCTCTCTCCTTAGTGCATATTTCTTAATGCTCACACTAACAACAAAATAACTACTTAAATAAACTCAGCACAAAGTCATGCGTGTAACCTGTGAGACAAGTTGCGCAGAAATATTATTTCAAGAGACACAGATGTAAAATTAAAGACACACATATTTATTTTGTTTGTTATAGAAATAAAAAGTGGGGATGAACACCTGCATTCAGAGTTATTTGGCCACCCACAGAGTTTTTAATGCCCCCCCGCCCCCCCCCCCACACACACACACACACGTGTGTTTTGTCTTTTTCACAGATGAGCGAACGCACTGAGGTCCTCGACTTTACTCCAGTTTAGATGGAAGCAGTTTTCTGACATTGAGGCGTCCACTGAAGCTAAAGCAGAGGTCCTGAGGTCATCCACAGAGTCACGTGACCCTGCTTCAGGAAGGATCTCTACAGTGTGTGACCTCTGACAAGATAAAGGAAGACCTACTCTAAAAATCCATCTTAAAACTGTACAGCTCTCATCATGGGTCTCTATCACAGTTCACATAGTCACATGAGTTACTGTTGATATCAAATGTTGATTACATCAGCTTTAAAGATGTTTGGAATTACATAGACTCACTGACAAAGGGCAGCCCTGTGGACCGAGCTCTCGCTGCCAGTTGAGGTGGTTCAGACATCTGACTAGGATGCCTCCTGGGCACCTCCTGGGTGAGGTGTTCCAGGCATGTCATACCAGGGGGAGGCCCCGGGGCAGACCCAAGACACGCTGAGAGATTATATCTCTCAGCTGGCCTGGGAACGCCTCGGTGTTCCCCTGGATGAGCTGAAGGAGGTGGATGGGGTGAGGGGGGTTTGAGTTTCTCTGCTTAGGCTGCTGCCCCCACAAACCCGAATAAGTGGATGGATGGATGGATGGATGGATGGATGGATGGATGGATGGAATGAAATAATAAGTTCAATTATCACTCATAAGCCTGAGATAACCACAGCTTCATGCTGAGTGAATGATGGTTTTATGAACCTCTGATTATGTGACAGGTGGTGTCTGCTCGAGTGAAGGAAGCGCAGCGTGCCAAACACCGACTGTGGAAATCTCACTAAAGAACAATGACTGCTATCTTCCTTCCTGCCTCCTCCCCTAAAATGATATGAGAACTTCAGCCCTCCTCCCACAGCACCCTGAGTCCCCCGCCTGCGTCATCCCCCAAAATGAGGGTTCAGAGTAATTAGGAAAAAATTTTGGTTGTCTCGTTCTTCTGTTTGCAGCTGTTGAACGGTATTGGCTTGGAAGAATGTGATCTTCCAGCCTCTGCTCAGTGTTGCTTCGGCTCATTTGGGAAAGAGAATAGCGAGAGCCTTATTATGGTTTGAGACAAAAAGCATAATCCTGGCTCCTGGCAGCGGCTCCTGCAGCCCCTCGGTTTATGGTCTGATGCTGAGGTGAGCTTTTTCCTTTCAGACAAAGACAAAGATCCAGATTCATGCAGCAGAAGTTGGTTTACAGATGAAACAGAAAAGTTCACATCTGCTCTTCTTTTGAATCGCTGCCATGTTCCCACACAATACAGGATCAATCATCTCCTGTACACATCACACAGCACGGAAGCTTTTTTAACCAGGAGACAAAACCGGTCAAACATAAATAAGGTGCATAAATAAATCCTGCATGTTTCCTTAACAAGGGGCGACGTCTTCAAAGTTTTAAGAAAAATCCCGACTTAGAGGCCAAATGTGTAACAATAATGTGAAAGCAGACTTTGATCTAAAACACAACCAAACTGAGCCTGCAATAAAGACACATTTTCCACTCTGGGTGTGTTTTCCATATGAGAGTGACAGCTAAAGCCACCAAAGGGAGTAAAATCAATAAAGGCCCATCTCTCCACAGTCCATCAGTGCCATGTTTGCTCAGACCAAACTCAAATGGATACAATCATCCTCGTCGGCTTTGACATCATGTTGGAAGGTCGATGCCAAAGAAGCGATCACCCTTCTGCTATTTCTGGTTTCACCCACAAGAGAAGGTTTGACTTGAACGATTGTGGAAAATGACACAAGAGCACCTCTCAACAGTTTCCAGTGATTCACGATTTTTTATTTTTTTTATGCATAATGCGATGGAATGGTAATTGCAAAGCATCTGTAAATGGGCAGTTAGGAGAGGTTTTAAGAGGGTGGAAAGAGGGGACAGATGTGTAAAAATATCAGACGCGCAGCTGTGCTTTATAGCTGTGCATGTAAATGTGGGCTAAGAGTTTCATTTAAGCAATGCAGATATGCTCCTTTGTAGCTAAATCCATGAACATTCACTCGTGCCCAGGTCAGCTCAGCATGTTATCATCGGTGTGTGATTACACCTCAGGCTAATATGCAGACGCACAATAAAATATAAGATGTTTTGATCTACTGACAGACTGCCTCTATTTAAATAAAGAACAAAAAGAACTCCCTGCTCCCAAATTCTGGAAGTTAAACGTTCCTAGCAGATGGAAAATGTGAGTGCAGGAAGAGCAAACAGTGGAAAAAAAAAAAAAAGTTCCAGCTACGGTTTGAACATTCCTAATTGAAGCGGACAGTTCCCGACTACACGGACAAGGATCTCATTTTTCTGTACATACTTCCCAGCAGGAATGGAAGACTTTCAGCCTGTGAATAAATAAATCAATAACAACTTTAAGGTGTAAATTGTCTGCAGAGTGCCAGTGTAGACCTTAAACACATGTAACTGAAAGCAGACACAGCAGAGGGTTAGCAGTGAGGTTTAAATGACAGAAAAGGCTCTGTGAGACCATCTGTGCTGCTTATTTGGATAATGACTGATAGAAAGGAATCAGGACAGGAAGGCCGTATTTAAACCGTTGCCACTTCTTGTGTTCCCTTCATATCCCTTCAGCGAGGCTTGTTTCCCAGCTCGGGTTTAGCTCCCCTCAGGTACACTCATTCATGGGCTGCACCCCAAAGTGCTCCATCAGCATCAGTTGAATTAACATTAAGAAACAAACAGTCTAGCCTTCTTCAAGCTGCATGTAAATATAATTTGATTCAGCTGACTTAACAGCTCAGAACTCCTTATTTAAACAGATGCACTGAAGTTACTTGATGTTAAAGCTGCCTGTGCTGGGGAGAGTTCAGCTTTTCCTTTATTCTTTCCAAAAACACAGACTTTTCCAAGCAAAACTGCTGATCAACCAAGCAGCCCCACACTTGTGCATGTCGCACGCTTGTAAAGCTCTAATTTTTAGGTGATGAATGATAGCAGATGTAGCACGCTGGACCTGCACAGAGAGCTGCTGGCCGAAGCTAAAGCTGCTCTCGACGCATTTCAAAGAAAGCTTTGAGAAATGCGAGCGCAGCGGGAAAAAGCACAGATGTCACCGGTATCATTAACAAGTGCTCTGCGCTGTTCAGGTGTCCCATTACGTCATTAAACTGCAGCAGCTAAGTGAAGCTCCGCCCTGCACCTGTGCAGTTTCAGCTGTCGACACGTGGTTGGTGTCAAAGCCCAACGGCATCCATATCTGAAGATCCCCTGTGGAGTTTTCCTGTAAACTCGTTATCTTTACTGGGTGCCTCGTGGGTTTCCTGCAGTCATTTCTTTGCACATTAGTGCTGCTGACTGTCAATCAACCAGTAACCAATGCAACTCACAGCACTTTGTACGCTACTGACAAACTGTAGTTTAGTGGGCTGTGTTCAAGCTCATGATGGAACTGCTTCAACACAGAGAGATGAGACCCTGTGTGCAGCTCGGCCCTCACTCCCTCTCCCACACACACAAACCCAGAGACTGACTGGACTTTCCCAGTTACCAGTCGCTTGGAGGCAGCAGCGTCTCAGTGGCCTTCATCTTAAACTTGGCCTCAGTCGCCTGAATAGCAGCCAGAGGATCTCATACTCCTGTGGAAGTCCACCTGATGACGTGCTGGCAGAAAGACGCTGGGGTGAGCTCTCAGCCGTGACTCACAGACAACCGCTTTGACACACATATTATTATCCAAAGTAAGTGGCTGCACAAATTAATAAAAATAATAATCATGTCCTCGCAGTGGTAAAGGATGGTGAGGAGCATCCAAGGATTTTTCAGCCATCTCCAGCTATAGTACGCGTCACGTGTTAAGGCTCAGATTCCTGAGAGGCTTATTATAAGGAGGCGTGATCTGTGCTACTGAAGTCATTTGTAGGAAAATTATCCATAATCTGCACACAGATTACTGCCATGAGTCTTGAGTAAAAATACAAACATTTGTTATGAATTACCACTCTAGCATAAATGAATGTTAGCACCCAGGATATTATAGGACTACATAGTGATACCTAACCTGGATGTTTGTTTTCATTATTTTAGGAGGTTTAATAGATCAGGCAGTTTATCAGCTAAGGCCTCAGTCACACGGGCCCAGAGATCTGTCAATGAGCATCTGGCAACCATCAGCTGCAAAGGAAAAATGTGCAAGCCACCAGTTGGCAAGTGGTTGCTGGCAGTCATCAGAGTGAAACTGGTCCCAAGGAGGTGTATGGTGCTGGTTGCAGCAGCGAAAGCAAAAAAAAAAAAAAAAAATCTCCATTTCTGGTTTGCATCACACGTCTTCAAGTTTCACCTCGACCTGGAGCATAACTGGTGAGTCAGCGTTTCCATGCAAACTACAGGTGACCAAGGCAATCACATCACCCTTTCTCATGCAGCTCCCTCTTTGAGGAGACAGCAAATCACCACTACCATGCATGTACAGTTATGAAATGTTTTTGACGTGTTTGCCACATGCGATCACTCTTCAGCCTTTATGAAGGTACGGGATGTTTCTGGGACAAAGAATTCTGTGCTGTGGGAAAGTAAGAGCATTTTGTCGTGATAACTTTTTAATTGACAGGAAAATGAAATCACCAACTTTGGCACAGTGAATGGGTTTTTTTTGTCAGATTAGCTGGGAGGCCTGTTACCTTAGAGGAATCCCCAGGATTAGCCTGGAACTACCTTCATGCAAGAGCCTATTGTTGACTTCCCTCATCAGTTCAGGACTGATTATTATCTAACTATGCAGGGATGTAAGTGAAGCCAGAGAGGGAAGGGAGACATTGTACACTTCCACTGCACTCTTTCCAGTCTAATCAGACTTGTGCACAATATTCTCTTGCAGAGAAGAGAGAGCTAAGATATAAAAACAAAGACATCTGCTGAAACCTGGCTGCACCTTTGGTCACATCACTGAAATGCTACAATTAGCACCGGGTAATGGAGAACATATGCGGAGCGGTGTGTTTTCATAGACAGGTGAAGTAAATATGACAGCGGATCCAGACCATGAATGATGAATGGAAGGGACTGCCATGTAAAGCGCCGCGACCAGGACCAGAGCCCTCGCTCAAGGTCCAATCTGTAATGTTCTGGCTGTCACTGAAAACACAAACGCCAAAATCTGAGTCATGTTTGCCAAAGCAGAAAAATTCCGACACACCCTCGTTTAATGCAGCTGCTTCATCCTTAAATCCTGCACTTTAAACCTGATCATAAAAACAGAGTGCAATGTGCTAGTTAGCACTACTGCATGATAAGCTGCAGGTGGAACACTTTCATGGGTTTATTGCCCCCTAAATTACCCCAAAAGCAGCTCACATCCAGTGAACAACCCTAAAGTGTGCAAAGGTGGGCAGTGATTTTCCCACGGTGGAAAAAAGATTCATTTTAGGTTTCCAACTGAAAATACATATTACAGAAAATGGACCTTCTTGGTTAATTGGTTAATGTGCAGCTTCCATGTAGCAATCAATAAGTAAATTGCACCTAGAACATCAAGCATATCGTACAGGCATAAACTGCATCATCAGGGCAGTACTGACCAGCAAGGGGTAATAAAGCAATCATGAGAGAAAGGCAAGTAATAAAGACAAACCTGTTTGTCCTGTGTTCATCTCCAGCAACATAATCGCCTAAAAAAAAATTATAAGAAAAAAACTGGACCATCTCCCGACCCCATCGAGACTGAATGAAAGACAAACTGTGGAACTATTAGCCAATGTTGGATTTTTCAGATGGACACCATTTTTTTTTAGAGATTTAAAAATCCGATATTCTGATATGTTGGCCGATACATACGCACGAAACATAAACAGACTGCCCCAAAATTTGTTACATTTAGTATCGATTTACTCAGCGAAGCTGCAGGGTGCCATCTGGTGGACAAATTATTTGAAGGGTGTTTCTCCCATATTTTCTTCATCAGCCATTATCAATGCAGATACAAATAACTCAAATCGACCTGCCAATAAATCATCAGGCTCCAGAACATATGAAGCTGTTTGTGAGCTTTAGCAGTTAGCTTTAGCAGTTAGCTGTACCTGCTTCACATTCCAGTCTTCATACTGAGCTTAAGAATAATCTTACAAAGTAATGTTTACTAATAATATTTAGGTGGTATTCATATGAATATAAGCGTAACTTGAATAACACAAATTGAAACAAAGACTGATTAAATGTGACGGCAATGTAACCCTGCGGTTTCAGGCTTCCTGAGTACTTTTTCATGTCTGGATATCTTTTGACTCAGGAGAACAAAACAGCAGAAGGTGGTCGCTGCAGATGATTTCATACTGCCTACAAGCAGCAGTTAAACAGGCCTACAAAACCGCAAAATAAACTCTGTGGCGGAAGGTGGTCAGACTCATGAATTTCCTCAGTCCAAGTTACCTAACCGGGGAGCACAACTTTCACTGTTACATGAACATGAAGATATGTGTACACAAAGAAGTGGGAAGGCTTTTTTGGGTTTCACCCCAGCTACTGGAAGGACACTTACTCTGCAGGCTCAGAGCCAGATTTCACAGAGTGCCCACCTTACAGCAAAATTAGCAGGACAGTTTAAATGAATAGCGATCATTTTCAGCTGGAACGTTGTGCAACTGACATGCAATCAAGACAGCCCAGAAGAAAGTGTTAAACCACATAAGCTAAGTAAAAAAGTCTCATGCCTCTGCTCTCTCTGGAGCCTGTAACTAAAATCTGCCCGAGTGGAGTTCCAAAATATAAAATCCAAATGTATACAGAGAGCAGAAGGTTTGCTGTGAACTCCAGCAAACCTTCAGCTTTTGGAATAGTTTGGCCCAAAGCTCAGCTATACGAAGATATATGGAGGGAAAATAGATGAAATTTGACAGACAATGGGGGAGCCTGAGGGGCTTTGAGATGGAGGGCCATGAGGTTATCATCTTTCAGTAACAGCCTTCACACCCCATCACAGCCACCTACACACTGGGAGAATGCTGCAAATGTGAAAGTCAGACCGTTCGAGACTGCAGCCATGAGAAAACCTCGAGGGTGCTCACCAACTCAGACGGAAGCTCATTTGTTCTTACAGAAGACGCAAACCTTTAGAAATGGATTCAAAATGAAAGATTTTATTTTTAAAAAGAAACTTTTGGGGGTTTCAGCTGAGCATCATGCTTTTAGCAAACAGGACCATTGAGTGCATCCATTCACCTACTGATTGTTACATTTTTATTAGCTTTCACAGCAAAATGACTCAAGATCAGCTACAATGTGTGTTCGCAGTAATGAAGAGTGTAATGATGCGGTTTAGAGAGTGTTTGGACACCGAGGGAGCCGGGATATCAGGTTACACAGACAGGACTCGTCAGTAGGATAAAGTCATTGTTCCCGGCTTTTCATTTGCTTTTGTTGCCTCAGTTTTTTTTCTCCCCATGCTTTCCGTGTCCCCCCCCCCCCCAAAAAAAAAATCATGATTAATGTTAGTCTTCATGTCTTCTCATGTTTCCCCCCTTTTTGTGAATATCTGCATCATTCCCATCTGTGCTTTCTTATTCCCACCAGGACCATTTCTTGGTCTCTCTGTGCATATAGTGCTGTCCCCTTGGTGTACCTGCCTTCTCGGTGTGTTTTTGAGCTTTGCTGCTTTAATAAAACTTGTCTTTGTCTTTCTCTGCGCATGTCTGCATTTGGGTAATTCTGATGTCATTGTTGGTTGAGGGTAGTTTCATTAAAACAGACACAAAATAAATAATAAAATAAACACTAGCTCTCTTGTATGGAAGATTGTTTTTGTTTGTTTGTTTGTTTGTTTTTTGCTATCCATAATTTAGAATTTTGAGTTATTTTCTAAAAAAGTTCGAGGTCATTTCCTTGTTACCTGGAAGCAGATGACACCAAGTCATGCGCCCTCAAAATCGGGTAGGAACAGTATGAGTTAGCTAGTAATGTATAACAAACGTGAACAAATTGCTATCAGGTTTTTGACCTGTGAATGTGCCCCTCCCTGAGCCCGCTTCTGCTGGAGGTTTCTTCCTGTTAAAAGGGAGTTTTTCCTTCCCACTGTCGCCAAGTTCTCATAGGGGGTCGTTCTGACTGTTGGGTTTTCTCTGGAATTATTTTAGGGTCTTTCCCTACAATATAAAGTGCCTTGAGGTGACTGTTGTGATTTGGTGCTATATAAATAAAATTAAATGAATTATAGCGAATAAGAGCTGCATAAAAGGAATCAATGTTTTCATGTTAAACTGTTGGACAGGTGATGCCTTCAGCCTTCTGCTTCCAGGTAACAAGGAAATGATGTACCTTCACAGAGCTTCCTGATTGGCAGAGCTAACTCGACATTTTGAGTTAGTAAGTCAAAATTTTGACTTACAAATTTGAGATTTGTAACTTGAAATTTTGAGTTATGGATGGCGTTTTTTTTAGAGGCTTCCACGCTCTTGAGCTGACCTACTGTGAACGAGTTAAAGCTTTAATTACATTTGTTTAAAGCACAACAGTGTTAATGGTAATGTGGCTCCGCACTTTATGAATATGTATGAAGACTCCAAGTCACAAGATAATATTTCATTAAGTGGTGCCGCTTGGATACATTTAAAGGCAAAACCAAAATTGCCTATCCGCTGAAAGAGCCTCTTGTTCAGCAGTCAGTCGCCATGTAGGCCAAAATTACAAACTTCATAAGACATGAAAACCTTCCATTCATGATTCATCCTGAAAGCATCACGAGTCCTGACAACGATTTGACTATTTTATTCAGCGGTGCAAAAACGTGTAAGAGAAAATCTGATTAGCTCTGGCAGAACGGTCAGACTGGCAGCGGGACTGACACGGGGCTCTCGGCCGTCATCTGTTCATACTGGTGATTGGGTTTCCGTTAGATTACGCTGCTGTTTTCCCAGAATCGTGCTAAAATGTTTGTGTGTAAGTTGCTATGAAAAAAGGCCGTGCTGACAAACTGTGCAGTGGAAGCTTTGCTCTCGTCACATGTAAAGAGGCTAAATATTCCGTCGGGTTTATGTTAAACTACAGCTGGATCTTATTTATCACGCTGGTTCTGACTAAGATGTTGTTTGTCATTCTCATAATTGCAAACAACAATAACAGACTCAGAGTTGTGTCTCTGCATCTGTGCTTCCTGAGAGATGGGTTATCCTTCAAAGGAGGAAGATTTTCCTCCTTTGAAGCCGAGTCTTTGAAAATGATTTATTAGGCAATTAAAGATCAACGAGTGCTCCATAAAACCTGGTTCTAATTGCAACAGTTAGAGGAAATCACGAAGACGTTATTCTGTGTTTGGGTATTTCTGCTCATATTGAAACAAGACAAGCAAAGAGCATCATGAATCAGAGATGTTCAATCTGGGGCCAAACAAAACAATTTACTAACTGAGCGTTTCCCCCCAAAACAGAAATATCTTTCTAACCGTACACGCTGATCTTTTTCCACATCTTTGTTCACTAATGCAGTGTGAAAATAGAATTTAGATGTTGATTGAATTCAACATATTCCAGCATGAAGAGTTATGTCTGACTGTTGGAGAGCCTCCACAGCATGTCTGTTTTATATTAAACCTAAACACTGTCAATCTTTTAAATTCAAACCGGGGTCCGCTGATATTTCTCATGATTTGGCAAAGACAGACGTTTCTGGAGGGGAGCGAACGGGGGTGGAAGGAGCGCGACTCCTCCAGTTGTCGTCCGGTTCTCTGTAAGCAGCAGTGGGCAGCAGACAGTGATAGTCTGTGAAATTCATCACTGTTAGGAACTGGATTATTAAATCTCCACTATCATCCACTTGGAATGTCCCTCCCACACGGATGAAGACCATCACGCTTCATAGCACCTCCAGCATGTTGCCTTCCCCCCTTCATTCACCGGCTGAGGAAAAAGTTACTCATGTCATCAGCAGGGAGTTCAAAGGAGTGAACAGAGAGAAGAGGAGAAACATGAAGTTTATACTTTAAGTGCACAGATAAACATTTTATATCATTTAGGTACGAGCCGGTGCAGCAGCATTTCATCATGGTGACGGCTCTGCACACACCGATTAAAAGCGCAGAGTCACGGTGCACCGTATGTTCTCTAAACCTGATCTAATGTGGTCCACTGAGATATCTGACCATCACTTCAGTGTGAAGCTGTACAGTGACTTCTGTGAGGGGCACCTTCTGTGGAGCGGCGCCTGCAGCTTCATTCCTCTGGCTGCAGCAGCATGCATAGAATCAGGAATTCCAAAGTGAGGATGGAAAGAGCTGCTTTCCTACCTGAAATCAAACATTTAAACTTTATGATGTCATGATTGGCCTCACTGAGTCAGTTGAAGTGAGAATAATTAAGTGACGGTTCAATTTAGACTCAGCTTAGTTACTGATTAAGACTTTTTGGACCTGAGAGTCGAATGAAGCTAAAACAGGGACGTGTTTAGAGAATAAAGGGAACCAGAACACCCCGTCCACTCCTGATGCTTTCACATCGAGGAGTTTGTCAGTCAGTAACTTGAGGTATGCAACATTCATGGTCCCCATGAGATAAATTGATGTGACTTAGAGTTCTTCCAGCACCACAGTCCAGTTTCAGCTTCCCTTCGTGAAACAAATGGTCTTTTTTTTTTTTACTGTGTTGCCCAAAGGAGAAAGCATTTCTGTGACCTACTGACCTTTCAGACCAAACTCCTATCCATCTTTTTTATGACCCTTTTCCGAGGCTCGGGTCATGGTGACAGCAGGCGTCTCTAGCTCTTCCCGGGCAATCGCAACACTTTCCCGGGTTACACGGGATACACGTATGATTTCAAAGAGAGAAGGTCATTGTTCTATTCTGAGAATCTTCCAGATGTCTGAGCTCTGGGTAAGCCCTGCTACCCCGTTACGGAAATTCATTCCAGCTGTTTGTATTCAAAATGTTGACTAAGCTCAGGATGGTGGTTAAGAACCACTAATCTGTCCTCACATCCAGAGATAACGTACTGCTATATTTGGCCTGTTATTAAGTATCAAATCATAATGAGCAAATTAATAGCTTGGCCGTGGATGATCATGATCCTCGGAGGATTCATGTTTTCAAAGACTGACAGACTTTAACACAAGATACATCTTCACAAGGCTTCCCAGTGTCTAATCAATGATATCTGATCACCACATTATCCAGTATTAATAATAAAAACTTTGCTGTAAGCTGGACCAAAGTAAATGATGAAAGTTCATTTCTGACCGTGGAAACGATGAACCTCTGCCTCGTCTGTAAAGACTGTGAAACTTGAGTTAAGAAGCTCTTACAAATCTAATTAAGCAAAGTTTACAACAAAAACTGCAACAAATGTTCACAGAGCCCCAAACATAATATTAATAATAGGAAATTCCTCATTTAAAAATCCATAGTTCCAGTAAAAACACAGCAAAACATCTGGGAGGTTTCATTGCACAAAAACTGTTTTCCATCACATTTTAGTAAATGAGTTCATGATGTTAACTAACAGGATTTGCGGTCATATTAAAACAAGACAAACCTTCTTTTAATGTTTTTCATAATTGCTCTATAACCTTGTAATACTAACAATTAAACAGCTCTCCTTGTTTCAGGCAGCTTTTTACAATTATCTCTAAATAGGATTATTGTATTTTTTTTTTTTTACAGTGCATTCATTTCCTTTCAGGAAAAAGGAGTAAATGGCAACATAAGCCATGCATACGGATATTCTCTCCCTGTTTCCCAGAACAACGGGCCCTGTTCCTCCCCTTCCTCGCATTCACAGACTCCTCTGGGAGCTGACGCATGCGGACGATTCCTCCGTTGGGGGTTTGCTTTTCGGACAGCTGCTCTGACCCGAGGGGGGAAACTGGAGATGATTTTCTCAAACTTGC
Organism: Cichlasoma orientale; assembly: GCA_034780415.1. Lineage (NCBI taxonomy): Eukaryota > Metazoa > Chordata > Actinopteri > Cichliformes > Cichlidae > Cichlasoma > Cichlasoma orientale. Next base: position 457,543 of record JAVDPK010000765.1, on the reverse strand, counting down.
TGAACAAGGAAAGAGTGACACAGCATTTTGTTGACCCCAGCCGGCTCTCACCATCCAGGCCCACACAGTCAGGCCCCCCACACCATCACCCCCACAAATGAGTCAGTGAAGTCGAATGGAGTCTCTTCACAAGTTGTAGCACTATTACAGCTTTTTTGAGGGGGCTTTTTTTAATACCCATTTTACCTTTTTAGGAGTTTTCACTGGGGCAGTTATGCATTAATAATACACTGCTAAAAAAATGAAAGGAGCACTTTGAAAACACATCAGCTCTCAATGGGGAGAAAAATCCTTCTGGATAACTGCGCTGATATGGGCCGGGTGATGTGTGAGGAATGAAAGGATGCCTCATGGTTTGATGGAAATGATAATGATCGACCTACAGAGGCTGAATTCAAACACACCCTGAAAATCAAAGTGAAAAAATCATGCAGCAGCTGGAACAGTTAGCTGAAATTTCATTGCAGCAACTCTAAATGGTGCTCAGTAGCTTGTGTGGCCCCCACGTGCTTCTATATGCCTGACAATGTCAGGGCTCCTCCTCATTAGGAGCTCTGGTCCTCAGTGATGCTCTGGTCCAGGACCAGAGCATCACTGATCTCCTGGACAGTCTGAGGTGCAACCTGGTGGTGTTGGATGGACTGAAACATAATGTCCCAGAGTGTGGCGGCCCATCAATGGTATCAGTTCCTTCATCCTCCAGGAACTGCCTGCATACTCTCATCACATGAGGCCGGACACTGTCGTGCACCAGATGCAGATGTGATGGCAAGAACGGGGAAAGCACAAACTGTGTTCCTGATCCTAAAGGATGTTTGGAGCTTGAGAGATCAGAACAGAAACCAAACTGAGGATATTTAACACCAGTGTGAAAAACTATACACCTCCAAACCATAGAGAACGAAAAAACAACAATCTGCAAGCTGCAGTCTTTGATCAGCAGCTGTCTGCACAAAACCCTCCACATCCAGTGACCAGAGAAGATTATCAGCAAGAACCGTGAACAAGAACACACCAGGAACCAATAACCACTAATAACTCCTCACATGTGATCTACAGACACACAGCAGTTTGCAGTTATTAGGCGGCGGTTAATGTTAGAATACATCTTTGGGTAAACTGTGTGAACTTATGGTCCCGCTGAGATGATGAACTTACAAAATTACTACTAGCAAGCTTTGTAGGTCTGATGGCTTCATGTTTCTGGTCCAGTAACTCTTCACTGAGCAGATGGAGTGAGTGAAATGCCTGCATGTCACCTACTGACCAGGTATGAAGTTACCTAATTAGCCCTGTGAGTATTCATCTATCATGACCACTTCAGAGCTACTGACAGAAGGATTTTGTTGGTTTTGCATAGATGGCTCTTTCTCCCTCTTCCCTAAGCTATAAAAGAGCTGGCTTCATACACCCAGTGAGAATCAGCCCAGATGACTGCATCAGTTCTCAGCGGTTTCATTCCAGAAGCAGCACTTCCTGACAAATGCAGAGTAGTGTAATCACTAAGTGCTTAATTATAGGAGCATCCCGTCCCAAAAAGTATGAACTCATTTCCTGTCAATAAAGTTGACTTATAGACTCACCCCGCATTGAACAACTAATTACAAGAATGTCTCGTTCCAGACTGCTTTAGAGGGTGAGGTACAGCACTGCAGGTGTGGCACAACGTTTGGAAACAACATTTTATTCTTTTATATTTATTTTTGCGTTCTTCAGCAAATAACAGTTGTAACTTAATACAAGATGACACAGAAGACCTGTTCCCATAACATTTTTCACACTTCATTCTGACGTGCAGCTGTATTTGGATATCTGATGTCTTTGGTGAAAAATGCTAACTACAGTCTCACTGGTCTGAAAGTGCTGGAAAAAATGGCTGAAATATATTTGCTCTAATTGTAGCAGATGGATCACGTCCGTGTCACAAGTTAAGACTTTTTCCAAAGAAATACTTTACAGCTACCCGGAGCTTTTAAAGCGCTCTCCAAAGGCAGGAATAAACATGCCAGCTGTTAGTATTAGTTGGTTAATTGGGTTATGTGTGGTTTCATCCACGCCTGTGCACTTGGATAAACCAAAGATATAGCAGGATGTGGATTTATGTCTTCAGCTGCATGCCCGTAACACTCAACAAGTGTCTCATGTTTGCAAAGATTTCCTCGACGGTCATTAAGCCCTCAGTCGCAGCAACAAAGTATCTAAGACCACCCTTATCTCTTCATAAATACCACCACCATGTCTCACTCTGCTTAAAAGGTCAGACACTTTGCAAACATTGGGACATCCTTTTCTGGGATCGCAGAGGAATCAAAACACTTGCTGGCTCTCAGCCAGTGATCTCCACAGCTGTGCTCTCCATGTGCTCATCCCTGCAACAGAAGGTAGAGCTGTGAACCGGGTGGGGGGGCTTTTGCTGAATCTGCTAAATAGAGAACTTGACTTCTAACCGGAGTGTAAGGGTTCAGCTCTGTAGGCATTGTGATTAGTAAGAGATGTTTTTAGGTTTTTAATTTGCTAAAAGTGATATCTGAGTGTTGCATAAAAAGCAGGATAAAGATGTGGCAGAAGTAGTACAACGTACTCAGCATGCAGGGGACTTCATGATGAGACTGGCGCTAAAAGAGAGGTCAGCGGATCACCTGATGCTTCCTCTTATTGCTAATCAACTAAAACTCACACAGCAATAGCAGAGTTTTCACACTGTGGCCACACTGGTGAACGGCTCCCAGTGCTGGAACAATAACTGAGCAGAGGAAATCAGATTTATTGGGCTCTAATGTTGAACCAGGTTATATAACATGTGTTAGAGAAACCGGGGCTCCTCATTAGTATTTTAAGCTACTATAGATGGGTAGGAGGATCAACTGGAAGTGATTTCTCTATAAAAGTTGTTGCACAGTTCCTTGATTCCTGTCTGTGATAGGTAAAGGGGCAAGCTTGGACTTAGGCTAACATTGGGGGGGGGGTGTTGTCTCTCTCGTTTTTCTTTTGAGAGAAAAAACTCACACTCACTTTTTTAAAGGAACCGCTGGCGCTCCCCTTCCCATATTCAAAGGCCGGTACTGCTCCACTGTTGCATTTGGCATGTCACCCAGCTGAAACCTACTGTCTGTGTGCTCACTGAATATTTGCTCTTTCGGGAGTCAAATATTCCCTTCATGTTCAAATGGAGCAGTCCAGTCCTCCCTCAGGTTTTGATTGGAAAGCCACGAATCAAGGCCAGTGTGGGTGACTGCTCAAGGGCGAAGCAATTCCTTTACATTTGTGTGATTTCCGTTTGAAACCACATTAAAGCCAAGCTAACATTCTGAGCTTAGGGACTCTGTATGCGATGCTACAGTTTACAGTAAGACCACGAGTAAGTAACTGTAATTGTATTCTAGAGAGGTTTGAAGGGATTTTATAAATCCACATGTATCCATAATAATAAACGATTCTGCTGCATTTTATTGGAAAGTTGGAGTGCCACACAGTCTGAATGCTGGTTCATGTCCACAAAGCTAATAATACCTCATAATTCACTGGGATTTTTTTTAAAGAATAAAGAAAACTCGAAGCAATAGACCATCCAATGAAAAGCTTTATTATTAGTCTTCATAAATCCGTGTTGGTCATTACCCCATAGCAGGTTTGTAGCCTCACCTTGTGTGTCGTACATGGATGCCACCAGAACTGCTTCAGTGTGGCTGAGCATTGATTCTAAAAGTCTGTGGAAGTCTACTGGAGTCCAAACTCCCCCATAGGTTTCACAGCATTTCCATAGTCACCAAACCAGTAACAGCTCATGCCCTGCTGATGGGGCATCGTCAGCCCAAACGGTTTTCATCACAGGATAAAGGTGAGCATATGACTGCCCTGCCAAAGTGTCCAAGAGCAAGGCAGGACTTTATACAGTTCACTATTTTAATCCAGTGTTTCACAACCTCCAAAGGCCTTGTTCCCTTGTTGACATCTGGTACATGAAAAGGCCCCCCAGCTGCTGATTTTAGGGGCAACACAGGTTGGGAAACTTGATTTTAATCTATAGCAGTTGAACTCTCATCATGTCAGTGATTGTGCAGTCTACAGAGCTAACAGTGGTATATGACGGTGCAAAACAGCCTCTAAAACTATAGTGGAACGAATGATAAAGCTGGATTCAGTGGAAGTGGTTCCTACTGGTGTTGAGCATTTGCTCTCTGTTTTTTGGTTGTTGTCAGCTTTGTGCAGAGTCGGGCAGTTTCACAGTTCAGTCAAGACAGCAGTAATTGAAATCTGGCAGAATAGCTCTGTTGCATTCCTCCATCCTTCCATGTGCTTGCAAAGAAAGTCGGAGGTGCAGAGCACTGCGCAGCAAGATACAGCATAAAAGGAGTGGCTGGGGTGGAGGTGGGTTGCAAAGCAGCTTGCAGGCACAGCAGCTGTGGGCAGGCTAGAACAGCTTAAATAGTGCTATCTACCAGCTGGATGTGTAGCAGGGCGTGTGGGCTATAGCACTGAGATCAGCTCATCTGCCAGCATTGTAGCCGATCTCAATGTTTGATCACAGTGATTAATATATCATACAGCAGGCTCCATTGTGAACAGATCTAGGCCTAAAACATGTGGCATGTGTCCACCTTCAACTGCATGTGAGCTCCATTATTTAGCATTATTCATAGCGCTGCTAAAAGTCCACATAAAATTCTACTTTTCAGTCGCTTGTGATGATTTTTGCTTCTCCGCGCACGCATGGTTTTATTTGTGATGTTGTTAAATGCTAATAAATTGCTGTGATTAATGGTGTGAAACGAAAAGAATGAAGATGAACGTCTCAGCAGTGCTTCTAAAGTTTTACTCGCAGATCTGGGATGAATCAGGAGACAGTTGAATTGCTTTGGTGGATTTTCTTCCTTTGAAGCCAGTCTGTGTTTTCTTTTTGCTTTAGTGTGCCAGTCCTGATATAACACAGCTCACAGGAATTTGATACTGCCATATTTGAACCACCGCGAATACATCAAAGCATTTTTTAAAAAATTAAGCAAAACAATCCCTCATGCGACAGCAGTGTCTCATCATGCCACCCAACATTTTATTACACTTATTGAACATATGGTGAGAGTTTAGCATTGCTCTCTTCTTGCTAAGTTAGATAAGAACATCGGTGTCACTGTGATGTCACAGGAAACAGGGGAAAACTGAGTGAAGGTAATAAATCCTCCCATCAGCACCTTTTCTGTAATCCAGAAATGTTTGGGTTCACAGTCACAGCGTCTACTCACTAACTAATGAGCTGTGATTGACACATCATTAGCTAATGAGCTTGGCTAATTCTCCTTTCTCCATAAAGAGGGCAGCTCCTAGTGGCCATTTAAAAAGTGCACTTTTGTCTTTTATGCGGTTTATGATTTACACCCTTGTTTTCTTTTTTATTGACTTCACAGTCAAGGGAGCGTGTGTTACTCAACCAGAGCATCGCGACTTTGCAGCTTGAGTTTGTTTTATGGATCTGATCACAAGATCACCAGTCACGAGTGATAAAGAAACAATGTTACCTGGCCATGAAAAATCAAATCCATCCACATAAAGCCCCAATTTCATTGGTGAAATCTGTTTCGTGCAGATTAAACAACCCACTGGATTTTAAAGGAGCTTGGAGAACTTGGTCTTTATGCTAAGTTGAGTTCCAGCTACACACTCAACACACAAATTCTGAGCGCTTTCCATCCTTTCAGGTCTCAGTAAAAAAAAAAAGCGAATATGTGTATTTTCCAAAAACTTTTCCCTGAAGTCATAAAATGCTACATAAGATTACAAATATTTCTTCCCGCTGTGGCTGAAAAGACGCTTTGTTTGCTGTTTTTCGAGAGGACGACCAGAGATAAAACAGAAGTAAGTAAGAACCGCAGAGTCTAGAGCAGCCCACTTGAAACTCTGGCCACAAAGTGAACACAGATGCATGCTGGATTGCCATCAAACTCAAAGAAATCAGCAGAGAAACCAGACAGGCTTACAGTGAGGCAGCAGTAAGGAGAGGTTTTTTTTCTAAGTTTGGAGGGAAGCACAGTATAATTTGGATGTGGTGGGAAAATGGGGCAAATTTAGGGGCCTCAGTGTTGCATTGGACAGGGAATGATGTTAAATCAGAGGCGGATGTTGAGACATAGTGTGAACTGTGCATCATTTCTACATTATATACGCGCATGTTTCTACAAGGCCAGCTTCGCACGTCTCAGCAGATGTGTTTGTGTTGTAAAGGGAAAGGAGCTTCAAGGAGAACCATGTACAGTAATAAATAATGCAGTGAGAACCGATAGTTGTGGGTTCTTTGTGTCCCATCACACATCGCTGTGCGAAGCCACGGACTCCGTGCAGCAGCTGCAGCGCGTTCTTTTGAAAAATAACATTCTCGTTCACATCAGGAGATAAAGAAATGTTCAGAGAGGAATTTCTCCACGTTACCCCCTCGTTAACTCCTCTGCAGACGAGTTTCCCTTCATCACAACAAACAGAAACTCTGCTGACCTCATGCAGCTCTCGTTTCACCATCAGACACGCTTGATGGGTGTAAATCTGTGGGTTTTTCCAGTGCTGGTTACGACGCCATTGTTTCCTTATGGATCTCTAAGCTTAATTGTTACAATCTGATAGGATAAATGCCAGCTGGTTGCATGTCAAAGCCCGTGAAGCAGCTCAGAGGCTGGAAAAGTTGTTTTTACATTCCCTTCTTTCTCTTCTTGTTGTCCTGACACGAACTGGCTCAAAATGTCTTTAGCTGTCAAAATAAATAAAGGTTTACACTTCAAAGTGTGTTCCTCAAGGAAAAACAGGTTCTGTCGCTCAAATAAACATCTAGAGGAATTTAGAGTAGCCAGCAGCTGTGGCTCAGGCCTTCGACGTCTCCAGACCTTCAGCACGAGAGACCGAGAAAAGTTCAACTCAGCAGATACAAGAATATTAGAAAGCTGAAACAACGGCTCCATTTTCAGTAGTTTTATTGAAAAATGCCTCTTTCATTTCAGAAATAAATAAGAAAATAAGGCTGTGTGGAATTCACAAAATGTGCAGTTAAAACATGAAAAAAGCAATCCTATGTCCATAGTCTTGCAACCAAATCCAAACTGCATTGATAGAAAATGACAATTATATTCTGACTTAGAGCTCCTCAGTAAATATACAGCACAATTATGCAATTCCACCTTTGGTAACAAAACAAAATATATATTTAAAAAAAAAAAAAAAAAGAAATGCTGCTTGTTACAATGAGTCAGAATATGGTTGGGTTTACAGGCCATACAACATCAACACAACGTCACGATGAACAAATCTGTGGGGTGAAATGAACTCGCGTTTATTAACCGGTGGGTTCTCCGAAACGGCTGTTCTTGCTGAAAGCAGCAGGGGGCGTCGCAAAGTGTTCAAAAAACATACACGTGGGCATGATTTTACATGATTAGTGCACCGATTAACACTTGCAGTTACATTACAAGCAGACACTTAGCAAGCACACAGGTTTGTAACATGTAGGTTTGCATTCATCCTCCTAAACTTTCTCATGTCAAAAAAAATATATATGTTCAATATAGCCAGGGGTATCAAACCCATATAAGTAATAGCTCTGAATATCGCTTCATCCTCACCTAAGTGTTCATTCCTTACTGCAGCTATGATGCTAGTGTTTCTGTATTGTCCTGTGGTAGTGATCGCTTCCCTCTCTGGCTTCGTGTGTAACCGGGTTGTATAGCCTCAAACTCTCCAGCTGGCTCCACAGGTATATTCACTACTTCGGGTTCAGGTGGGTAGCGGTTGGCTAGAAACATATTCAGGATGGCCAATCAAAAAACAGGTTGCTTCTCCAACTTTTTCACATGCACAATTTGAAATGATATTGCACTGTGGATTTTCAGAGACGCCCCCCCCCCCCCCCGTGTCAAACTGCTTCGATGAAGAAAACCCAACAAGATGCTGAATAAAAAGACATAGTAAGCTGCTGATACTATAAAAGACACGTGGAAATGGCAGGAAAGCAACGTTTAGCACCATTTTTCACCAACACCATGATTAAAAGTACAAATGAAACATGCTTCAGTCTGGACCACAGTAGGCGTCATAAACAGGGGTTATGCTGATGGTCAGTAAGCAGAAGGTTATGAGGCACAAGCTCAGTACAGATGTTAACTTGATTTTTAGTGAAATGTCTTGTTTCATACAATCATTTACAAGGCAAAACTATTAGTTTTATTTACACACGTCACCTCTACATTAATACTGCTCTCAGTTAAATGGATTCAGTGAAATCCTCTATGTTAGTACTTGTTTGGGGGTGGTGTTTGTACATGCTCCTTCCTTTGTAGTGCTCAGTCTCTGCTTTCTATTTCCCGGCGGTTTGTGGTTCAAGATGCAAACAGGCCAGCAGGTTGCCATCACTGTAGCTCGTAGCTGTGACATGATGTTAGTCCGCTCCGTTCAGCTTTTTTGATTTTCGTTTTTTTTTTTTTAATGTTCAATAATTATGTCCATGGTGATTTTTCCTTACATGCCCCATAGCAAACTGGCAAACATCTCAGAAGCGGGACTTCAAAGCGTAAGCACAGGTAATGTTTACTATGCAAAACCTGAAAATAGTTCAGAGAGGGGGTGAGTTTTCTGTGGAACAAAGGAAAAATCATCTCATTTGACCAACAGCTGCTTTACATGCCACTTTCACAATTAAACATTAAATGTATGGAGGTATTAAAATATAGTCTATTGGCTCAACCCTCCCCTGAACAGCAGCACTGAGATCATTGTGTCTGTCAAGCTTTGGCTTAATCCACTTACTGTTAGTTACACACACACACACACACACACACACACACACACACACACACACACACACACACACACACACACACACACACACAAAGGCTTAAATAAGACCACCTTTCAAACATTAAACTGCTAAGTAAAGTCAGCATGTACAGTTAGCAGCATGCTGTGTCATTTTTACCACAGTTAGCTAACTAGCGTACTAGCTCAGTTACAGTGGACAGGCTGTTCCTTAGCTACGGCAGTAGTTACAGTGTAACTGTTCCTTCCAAAGCTGCTAACGCTGATTGAAGCGCTGTCACTGCTGCTGCTGATGGTGTTACATTAAAGACCAAAGGCCTGACAGACAGAAATGCAAATCAGCACTGTCGAACACCTGCAGTCATACCTCCATACATCAGCACTGAAGTTGTGCGATGAGCTGCAAATGTAATAAGCGTGCATACACTTAGAGTTTTCTCACATGTAGTAGCGTGCAGGAGCTAGAGAGCATGAAATGTACCTGTGTATCCTTGTCCATTGTAAGGAATTCCAACACACTGAGAAGAGTCGCAGTATCCAGGGGGTCCTGGTGGTCCCCTCACCCCCGAAGTGCCCTGACGACCTGGAGGGCCACGAGGCCCAGCGGAGCCAGAGGGCCCTGGGGGTCCCGTTCGTGACTCTCCGGGTGGCCCTGCAAATGGGAGAGAGAAGGTGAGCGGAAAAGCACAAAAGCCCGCTGACATCATCCGCACACAGTCTGTGGAAATGGTGGGGGTAACACAGGGGCAGCAGAACTGTAATTTCAACTTTTCAGTAGCTCAATTAAAGCCTTTACCGAGAAAAAAAAAAAAAAGGTAGTCTGGGGCTGTTTGGAGTCACCCCCGGCCCCGTCTGTCTAGACGGCAAAAACTCAGGATGGAATTTTCCCCGTCTCTCTTTCTCTCCTTTAAGTGAGCCCATGTGTTGTCAATGAAGCCACCAAAGAAAGCTCATTGTACAACAATCTGATTTCCCCACTACACACACACATAGGCACGCATGCACACACGCACACAGACACACACGGACTTCCTCCCACTGGGCTTCAGTTGTGTCTCCCTTCATTCACAGAAACAGAGATGTCAGTGTTTGGTGTGGTGGGGGAGCTTCTTGTTGTTTAAGGAAAGGTCCTGAAGAACTTCTGAGGCAACATGAGATATCGTTCTCAACCAGCTCGTACAAACTAATCAGCCTAATGACATTTTTTTCTTGAACTTCATTATGGTCTCGACTGAGACATACTGGATCTAAACATCACATATGGAAATTCTTTTCTTAATAGTGAACATAAATACCTTCCATTCACTGTTTCAGAGGTCTTTGTAGAATTCTGATATATGCACATATCACATATATCTTTAAGAAAGGAGAGAACTGGGAATATGTTTGGGGTCTCTCCAAGAACTTTATGCTGTGCAGCTGCCCGAGCCACATACGCTGCAGGTAAATGTGTCGTTTTAATTGTGCCAGAGGGAGCACTGCGTCCTAGAAAGGTCCACAAAGAAGGTTGGACGGGCTACGGCAGTGAGAGCGTGTTAGCGTTAGCATCGGGTTGTAAAGTTGAGCAGTGGGAGAGCAGCAGACTGTCTGCAGCCGCACAACAACGTTCAACACAAAAGAACTTAATGCAGCTCTGATCGCCGACTTCAACCGAGGCAAAGGTGATGAAGATGAACCGCGTTACCTGGTGGCCCATTCGGGCCTCTCTGTCCTCTGATACCAGTTCCGGGAGATCCTCGCTCTCCTTTCTCTCCTGGCAAACCTACAGAAACATTAAAGAGGAGAACTCATATAAATCTACATGACTGTAATAACTCTTTGATTTAACAGCATTTTAAAGACTCCACAAAGTAAAGAATCTTTTCCACTCGTGTTGGAGCAGCACTGTAGTCTATGCAGCTGGCATCGCTTTTATTATTTCCCCGCCTGCTGCTGTGGAACTGTGGAAGATTCAGAAAATCGTGAGTAGTAACGCACCTCTCTCTCCTTGATTTCCAGGTAAACCTGGGTTTCCAGGGAAGCCGGTTCGGCCAGGCTGTCCGGGCTCTCCGCGGGATCCCGAGTTGCCAGGAGGGCCCGGAGGGCCGGGCGGTCCAGGAGTGTTGCTACGATATCCGGAGGGAATCTGGTTCAGCAGCATGTCAACTCTGCTCATCTGACCTGCAAACAGAACAACAATCAAAGGGATTTTTAACAGATATGTAATTAAAAATGATAAAATTCTCTGAGGGTTAAGAAATGCTTGACTCACTGTTTACAAGCTGCTCGCAAACTTGTCTGGCAATGGAGCGCATCATGTTCTGGGATGCAAAATCTCCCTGAAAAACAGACGTTCTCATGAAGATTGCCATCTTTGTGACATTTTTATAAATGTCATTAGAGCGTGATACTCACCCTCTCTCCTTTCTCTCCTTTAAGGCCAACAGGTCCCTGTTAATGAGAAGAACAATGTGAGAACAAGCGTGCCATGTCCTCAACCCCATCCTTTCCAAAACGGAGTAATCAAGCCCTATATTCATGCCACAATAATAGGTACATACTGGATTTCCTGGTTCTCCTGGTTTTCCCGGTTTCCCTGTTATTCCCGGTACACCTGGATTCCCAGGACTTCCCTGAAAAAAAAAAAAGATTTGCACAGAAATGACTGCACAGTAAATGTAACTGTAACCTTTAACATCTGCTCACTGTTAATAGTTGCATAACAAGCTTTAGGTAGCACTCTATACTTTAACATCTGCAGAGGCTGGGGGTGTGGGGGCACGCGGCACAAGCTGCCAAGAGCAGATGGGTGCGCACAGACACACAAACGCGCTCTCAGAGCACTCGGGATGGTATGGTACATGTGAATTGTATACTGGCTGGCAGGAGGGCTGGATTAAGTGGATTCAGATCTGCTTAAACCACAGAAAAAGGAAATGAGATGCATGCACCATCCTCGTAACAGTGGAGACGCTGCAGACTGCAGTCTGCTTTTCATGTGCCGTTCCAGCGGAGTGCGACCGTGGAGCCAGAGGAGTAATTGTTGCCGATATATCAGGAAATAAAGCTCACTCCACAGAATATTTATTTGGCTCCTTTCTACACAAACAATTCCACACTCACCATGGGTCCTGGTGGGCCTCTGGGTCCAGATGGTCCCTCCTTTCCTGGTGGCCCCTGAGTAGAAATAACATACAATCACACGTGGGTAACAACACACCGGGGACCCCATGCATGCAATACATCATGAACTTGTACTGGTTTCAGCCGTGAGTGGGAACATGCAGAAAAACATGAGCCGTGGTACTTCTGTGTGGCTGAGTGGGTGATCACATGTAAAACGTGCTTAAGTAAGTGCCGGATCCATTTACGGGCTTTGAACACGGCGTGAACACCGTGCACGCCTGGAGATCGAACTTACCCGCGCTCCGCTCGGTCCAACGGGGCCCAGAGGACCGCGCTGCCCAAGAGGACCCTGGGAAAGAAGCAGACACACTTCATCAAATGTGAATGATCAAGAACAGGACATTTATGGAGCTCCCTGGTGCCCCTGCTGTCCTAGAATTAACAGAAAAATCCTGCTCTTTCCTCTGGACTGAGCCAAAAATAATATATCATTTTGGTAGGAAAACTTCTCTCTCGTCTCTTGACATATGATGTCTTCTTGAAATGTACATAGACGGTCTGTTATAATAAGCTGTATTATGTAAGTAACGATCGCAATGCTGCCAACAAGCTCTGGGACTCACTTTAATGTCTGAATTTGCTTATTCGGGGCCCAGAATGGCCGGTGGTGATGTTCTCTCCAGCTGAATGGTGGGAGTTGGCTGGATGACTGAAATGGCGATGGCTATTTAATGCCAGCACACTCCAGCTTACCAAAAAATTCACAACTATTATAAAAACTTTAGATCTGCTTGTGACCGTGGTTTAAATCACTCAGAAAATCTGTCCAACCTCAAAGAAGCTCCAAGTCTCAGGATTACGGTTTTATCTTTATCGCACTCGGCAGGACGTCGTCTGCTATAAGGCAAAGATGCTCAAACTTCAGACGGGCTGTAAGTCTTCACCAAGTCCCAATCATCTTCAGTTACAAGGCCTGGAGAAGAACATGTTCCATTCCCCATTTCCCCTTTGGTAACATGAGTCTGCACTTCATAATAATTTAACTGCATTGACCGCCTTCTACCGTTTGTCAATCAGTGGGCTGATGGGAGAGCGTGGAGCTCCCTGAGGAGGGCATGGTAAACCTCCCACTCTGAGTGTGGTTTTAATCTAGCCATGTGGACTGAATCCAGGCTCCAGTAGCTGTGCTGCTCTCTATGGATGCTCTCCCGTTTCCTGCTCGTAAACCACAACATGGAGAGAAGTACTTACTTGCAGTCCGGGCAGGCCCGGGTCTCCAGAATCTCCCTTCGGTCCTTGGCGACCCTGAAGATGGAGGAGGAGGAAAGCGCAAGTTTGTTTTTTTTCCCCTTGTTAACCTGTGATTGTGATTTATGCTTTCATAAGAGCATGTGCAGATAAAAATAATAAGACCCTCCGGTTAGCTTTCTGTACATAGAGGGGAGTAATGTGCTTTCACATTAATTATAAATCCAGCTCAGTGGTAAAGTGGAAACTGTATCAGCTATTCATCAGCTTTCACGCAGACTGCACTTGTCAGCAAATATGAGCACTAATCTAAAGAAAACACATATGTATCACTTTCTGTGGCGCGCAGATGAACTTACAGGTTCTCCAGGCAGAGAGAGCCCGTTAGGGCCTTGTGGACCCGGTGGTCCCATCGGTCCTGGAAGTCCTGCCTCACCACGTGGACCCATTGCGCCCTAAAGCATTAAGCAAACATATACGCAACTGTTACACAGTCACAGGCGATCTAACGCAGGCCTTTAACTGCACAGAGAGACAATGAGTGCTAACAGCCTTGGGAAATGAGCCTCTGAGGTCCTTAACATAGGCCCCCTTTAACTGTAGATGGGGAAAAATATACAGTCGATAACCGAATTCAGATGTGTGCAATTTGCTAGCAGAGCAGCAGCAGCAGCCTGTGAAATACCACAGCACAGAGAAATTTATCTTTGCATCTGCCAGCGCTGCTTTATTGATTATGTATCACATATTCAACTTTGGTGTAAAAGAGTTATGAAATGAATCTATATGAAAGTCATCTAAGTTTGACTCACAGGCTTGCCAGGATCTCCTCTGTCTCCTCGAGGTCCTTTAGAGCCCGGGCTTCCCTGGAAGAGTAAGGAGCCAGAAATCCTAATGAGTGTAACAACAGGAGCAGATTCCAAAGCCCCTAAAGCCCCGGAGCCGGGCGAAAACCTCGCAGGGGCTTAGTGAGGTTACCAAGCCCACATATTCCAGACCTCTCCTCTACACTTCTGTTTTTCTGACACCCATTTATCTCTGACACTTCTCCCTAAGCCCACTTTCTTTTTTTGGATGCCACTGATCTCATCCTCAAATGCTCTTTGCAGAGAGAAAAAAAACACCGATTATGCAAAGACATCCTCAGTCTGTAACGTGCAAATGTGAAGCTGTACGGCGACTGTAACACCAGCACAGAACCGTCTGGCTTTATCATCATCATCTGTCAAATATCTGCGTCTTCTGAGAAAACTGCTCTATCAGGTGAGGACACAGAGGAAGAGGAAGTGAAGACAGATTAAAGGATGATGGAGGGAGTTTCTGTACCGAAGGCCCGGGAGGTCCCTGGGGGCCGATGCTGTCCTGCGTGCATGTGCAGGAGTGAGGAAGGGACGGACACTTGGCCTCATCTCTCTGAAAAGGAACGAGACACAGAAATATTCTGAGCAACAACACTACGGGATTTTCACACCAACTGACAATTTTCAGCTTGCTGACAGATTCCTGCGGTCGTCGTGGGACGGCGAAGCTTCGGCTGCTCGGTGACAGCTGCAGACGCAGTCCAGATACTTGGAAATGAGTTTGTTTCCATGATGTATCAATATTTGGTGCAAATTACAGAAAAATTACTTGTAATTGTGCATGCATCCGGTATTTACCACACTGTATCAAAGTAAATGTGATTCAGTGTGCGCTTTGTGATCTAAAGAAGCGCTTGTTTCCATCTAATGAGGAGGTCATGCTGGCAACAGTGCGATTAGCACAATTACCCAGGATACAGGGTCCCATTCAGGCCAGCTGAGGCACTTTCTTCTCAAACAGCAGTCTTGCATTTAGCTTAATGACCACATACCAGCAAACAGGATTAATGGTCCTGTTTCACCTGTTTCAGCGAGAACAAATGCATCTATATGTAAATGGCCTTCTTACTGTTGAGGGCAGGTCGCAGCATCTGTCTCGGCTGATCCAGCTCAAACTGCAGACAATATCGAACATCTGGAGCTGGAACTACACAGCAGAAGAAGGAGGGGAGAAAAAAAGCATTCAAGGGTGTTAACAAATGGTTCCCATTCATGATGAAAACGCACACTGTTGCACAATCGGAGCCTCTGAGATACAGAAAGGATGGCGGCGTTCCTGCCAGCAGTCAGCGGGAGCAGCCAAACTTAATTGGGCATCTAGGCACAATATGTTTTGGATGTTCATTCTTTGGAAAGTTAAGAGACGATCTTCCAAAAGTGTTTTTTCCAAGAACTTTGCAGTTTTAACAAGTTTGAGCTCGTTTTCACTTACCGTAGCAGACTGCCTCCTTCCACCTCCCAACTTGCCCATCTTGCCAAGCACTTCATAGCCGTCCAGTGAGATGTTGTTGGCCGCTTTGACGGGCTTCTCCGCCACCTCTTGGCAGTCGATGTTGAGCTTGACTTTCTCGGGAGAGATGGTGATGTGGAGCTGCGGGATGGACAGGATGAAGAGAGGGCATCATTAATGTTATCCTCCTTAAAAGACCACATGTGCCAAATTGGTTGCAACACAATTATTTGGCTAATGGTGCGAAGGCGGAGCTTTTGAAACGCTGGTTTGGCATTTATTTGACTCGGTTTAGAAATGTTTAGTCTCTGCGCTGCTGTTTGATGCCTCCACAGATGAATGGACCATGAAAAAGGGAATATACAACACTGGCATTTCCATGTGGTATTAAAGTGATTGTATAACAGCGCAGATTCTGAAGTTTCCTTTTCAGAGGACCCAGCTCCACATCTTGAAATAATATCTTCTGCGGTGTGCCATCAAAAGTCCTACACTTTCCATAGTTTCCCTTAACAGTTGGAAAATTTCCTCCGCTCAACAGCGTTCTTTATGTCAGGAAAAGCAAGCTACCATTTCTTTCTACAAAGCTATACCAACCACAGACTGGGTCACGGTTCTTGGCAATCGATCTTAAAATTATAGTTTGCTTCCTTGGAAAGAGAACAAACTATCTGGTGAGACCACAAAGGGAGAGGGGTGCCGTTTATCTGCAGGTCCTGGCATGGATGCAATATGCCATGATGCTCTTGAGGGCTTACCAAAACAGCTTAGGGTGGTGTACTGGGACGGTAAATTTCAGCATGTACACATTACCTCACTGACCAATAAGTAAACAGAAAAAAAAATGGGAGTCACTGGAAATTGAGGCTTCAGTCAAACTAATAAGCACTGCTGTTAAATGATCGTATCCAACTGCAGCAAAGCGTTGACAGATGAACAACTTTCATCCATCACAGAGGGCTTCCCTGCGCTCCAGTGTGTCAGCGTTCTACAATCAGAGCACATATGGTGAGATTTCGAGCTGACACCATCGCCGCTCCAATGCGCATGACATCCGAGATTTATATCCCGTCAGATTTTGTTGCTCTTGGCTCCGTCCTGACTCTTCCTCCAGTGTTTTCCGATCCTGAACCTCAAAAGCCCTCACAGCCCTATTAATAAGCAGGTCTTCTCTATAAGAGAAATACAAGAAAGAGTGAATTAGCTTTTGTTTTCTAAAGCACGGATTCTAAATTGGAATGATTTAAAATACTCCAAGGCTGAGGCTGAAATTCCCAGGCAGGATGATCAGTTTTAGTTTATCTTTCCAGGAGGAGAGCTCAGCTTAACGGGAGAGGGACAGCAGGCCTTTGTTTTTCTGTCAGAAATGAAGACTATAAAGAGGGCGTTAAACATAAGGGCCAGCATCATGGAGACCTATCTGCACAACTTAATCAGTGTGTGCACGCGTGAGAGTTTGAAAGGCTGGTTCCAGGAACGATTGGAAACATTTGAGCATGAAAGTGAACAACAGCGGACGCTTCAGCAACTACAAACACAACATGATGGAACTTTAGCCAGTGAACCTCTGAACACCTGATTAGTCGCTGTGACATATGGAAAATGTCTTTGGTTACCAGAAAGGTTCCCTCTACAGACTCCCACTCAAAAATGTGTGTGTGCGTGTGTTTGGAAGGGGGGGGGTCCCAGTGGGCTGGTGAGTGGTTAGCATCTGCTATGGTCATCTCTGAGAGCAATCCCACATGTTTAAGTAGCAGTTGACCACAGCTTGGGTTACTCTTTATTAACTAGGCTGCAGGAGACAAAGTATTATAGAAGCAGTCTCTAACTCAACAAAGTGATAACAGCACTTAAATGAATACAATCTGAGTAGAAAATTCCTTCAGGATCAGCAAAGGCCACCACTTAAAATACCAGATATATCATCCATTTGTTATCATCTAAAATATCTTTATTTTCCAGGTTTAAGGGTTATAAATAATGTGCACTGATTATGAAACTAAGTGCTCATTATTTGGCTTTATCTGACTGACTTACTGGGCTTCACTTTTCTTCACACACAAAAGCCCAGCCAGCACTTGTGACAGTTCTCATCGGCGGTCACTCTGGCTTAGCACGCACACACATGCTGAGGTCGGTGTGTAATAGCCGCAAAGTGTTGGGAAACCACTGACAACATGTGAACACACACCACCGTAGCAGTCAGCAGCGGCATTTACTCAGCAGACCGGCAAATAAGCAGCTAGGTAGACCGCTGCAGACTCACCAGCTCATGCAACAGCAACTACTGCACCACAAACCCAGAGCTCATTCAGACTGAGAGAACACACACACACACACACACACACACACACACCAAAGAATGGGCTGCGGTCCAACTCGACCAGCGGTGATGCAATTTAAATCCAGTCCCGACCCAACATTTTCCAGGGTCACCCTCATTCATGAAGTCACCCAACAATTAGCCGTGTAGATGCTAAATGGTCAAAAAGTCATTTACTGCACGCTCTGATCTCCAGCACATCACTCTGAAGCCTTTAATGTCAGGAAGTGGAGCGGCAAACTGTGATGTCAGATAAGATGTCTGCAAATCGAAAAGGGTCTTTCATTCTGATGACCTCAGAATAAAGGGACAAGTGTGCTGAATATGGTGCACGCAGTCTAGAAATGCTAAATGCAGTCAGTTGTGAACACTGGAACCAGACACGTTCCCTCCACTGAGCAATTTAGCATCTTAAACCTTTCCAGGTTTGTAAAGTATAGCTTCCGTCTTTGTTCTACTTCTTACGCCTTGCTGTGCTGAAACATGACAGGATGTTTTATAGTCACTGATGCTTTGGAGGGGACGCAGAGACAGTCGATGTCTCTATTTACGGCTCGCCGTAGCCCCGAGATAAAGCACACTATCCAAATGGTGTTTATCACCACTGTAAGCTCCGCATCTGTTCCTAATATAGCGGTTAAAGCGATGAAGGGAGAGAGAGCGTCTGCAAAACAATACTACGACTGTTGTTGATATTGTGTGTAAGATGAGAGGCTCTGGCTGATGTTGGTGAATCTTTAAATACGCGCCCGCCACAGGAGTCCTGGCTTCATTTCGCACATGAAATCCAGAGCAGATGATGGCACGGATCAGTTTCAAAATAGAGAAAATATTTCATCAAGACAGATGCAAACATCTGGATCCAGCCCTTAAATCCACCGCGTGTTCAGCCAGCAGTGAGTTTTCTTGCTTTCGCCACTACAAAAACACGTTCCCGTCCAAATCTCCACCAATTATACAAACAAATGTTATCAATTGATTCATCACGGTGACTACTGATTCTTATATCTTCAGTGTTAACCTGAACTCAGCTGGACACGTCGGGTTTAAAGCATGTCTTTGCTCCAAAAACTGACAATCACTGAAGAGCCCCTTACGGTTGTTTGAGAAAAATATAGAGACGAGTCAAACCAAATAAAAATGGATACAGCGAGGAGCAGATTGGTTTGGAATTCATCTAACAACTACCAGGAAAGCTTCGAGTCTTGATGTGGTCAGAGCGTCCTGGTTCATGCTAACAGTTTGCAGCAGAATCTCCCAAAGTTTTAAAAACTTATTTATAGCCTCCGTAACTCATTCATTATTAACTGGCCATGACCTAAAAGGCCACTTTGACAGCACACCGACACTTTACCTGTTGACAGGTAAGCTGATCCAGCCACATGATCCCGACCGTTTGTCACATCATCACATTAAAAGGTAATTCAGCCAAAATAAATGAGCCATAGAAGTCACATGTGAAAGGATGTAAAAACATATGTGAAAAGACTGAAAACAATAAGAAAGGAGGAGCAGCCCTCGGCTGACAAAAGACTCCCAGCCTTTCACAGCAAAGCCGGACTTTGCTTTGCGGTGCTCGTCTCTTTAAGAATCCCGCCTCGTGTTTACCTTGTGAAAGCTGCCGTGGAAAACCCGCTTCACTTGCTCCTCATTAAACGTGGCTCTCTGGATCTCTCCCCGGGTGTCCTTGTTGTAGAACGTGAGTGTTTTGCTGGAAGCTGAAAAGAGACGAGCCTTTGATGAATCCCTGACAGTGTGTTACAGCGCGGTGGCACGCAAAGCACAGACTATAGAGAACACATGCTGCAGAGAGAGCAGGAGGACAAAGGGAAGGCTAGGAGGGATTAGGACAATTCCTGTGACTGTGTGCATGCATTTGCCACGTGTGGAGGCACACATTTGAAAAAGAGATCCGTTTAAAAGTTAAAGCTCTCTATGACAGAATAAAAGTCAGAGTTGATGTATTTCAGTATGTTCTGATGCTTTCAAAGTACGGCCACGATATCCAGAAACTTTTTAGTCAACTTTGATGAGATTAAAAAAGGTGTCCAGCTGTGTGCATGAGCTGAGGGGCGACGGAAGACTTACGGGTCAGCGTGATCCCGACTTCGGGGTTGTTGTTTTTGTCTGCAATCTGCCAGATATCAAAGGGTTCAGCGGGCGTATCGGGCAAGAGGCGGAAGAGCAGGATGATGGTGTAAGACGGGGGAAGACCATCCGGATGGATCTCCCTGTTAATGTGAAAAAACACACACCGTTATTATGACGAGTCAGAGCCGTGCGCTGATCACAGCAGCTAAATATTAGATGTCAGACATTAATACCGCTGCGGTGATACAGCCTCTAGCGTCACGCAGGCTGCTTTTTCCCTGTGGTCTTGATTAAATCGCCCACATATTGAAAGTATTTTCGGTCTTCTTTCAGGTTAAAAGTGTTTCCATTTGTGTGCATTAATTCAAAAGCTGCACTCACGCACACTAAATTTGCATCATTATAAACATATCAACAAAACATCCCGAAGACTTTTGGATAGTGCAGCTGTTGTGCGCTGTTAACACCGCCTAAATGGGGCCCAATAAAAAGACAAAGCACTTGACTCTTGATTTGTTTTCGCCTTGTGAGAAAAGAGGTGGGAGGGGAGGACCAGGGGCTTTTTCATTCTACATCCAAAATATTTTGTTCCTGCTAACACCTCATATTCCACTATCTGCAACAATAGACCTGAGCACTGGGGAGACCTCTCTGACTGCAGAGGCTGCTGAGCCTCATTCCTGATAATGACTGTGTGCAGTAAAGTGCACAGGCGGGAAGGCCGACAGCCTGGGATCGTGCACTCCCTCGGTTTTCACATGAATGCAGTTAAAGCTCAGCTCTTACTTGGTGGGCTGGTTCAGGAAGGAATCCTTGTGCAGCCTGTAGGCGATGAAGCTGTTGAAGGAGCCCGGCTCCATGGACACACCATTCATGGCAGCGAATGTCTTGTCTGTGATGTTGAACGCCTCCAGCATCCTGAAGCCTGGAAGGGAAGAACAACAGGAGTCGAGCTGGGAAGAAACAGTAATAACCTCAATGGCATAACAGCATTTTAGCAGTGTCAACAAGCTCTCCAGGGATTATCTCATGTGTACAGTGTGTGGTGATGTTGTATGCTTACCAGGCGTGGTGAAGCCATTGATGTAGATCAGAGGGCAAGCTGAGACACAACAACAAGTTAGAAGCAGTTGGAAAAACAGATTAAGGTTTAAAGAATGTGATGAATATGCCTTTATATATTTCCCCTGGCAGCGGATCAGTCGAGCTGCATTTTGGCATGCATGTAAAAGTAAACTTTAATGGCGGTTTAATGACACATGAGCCTCGTCCTCACTGGAAGTGGCCGTTTCACAGATGAAGGTGATCAGGTTGTCCTGGATTTTGGCGAAAGCGTCATAGTCGTCCACCACGAACACGTGTCTCTCGCTCGGCTTGCTGCCGATATTTCTCAGCTCAGACATATCCACATCGGCCACTCCGACCACAAACACACTGTAGCCTGTCGGTGCAAAATACACACACACACACACGCGCGGGAATAAACAAAGAGCTCTGATCAGTGTCCAAGAAAACCCCCGACAGCCACTTCCCCATCTCTGCGGGGGTTAATACGAGAGTTTATTAAACAGGCCACAACGTTTGGCTCAGATGATGTAAATCGATGTTTGCATGCACTGTTTTACTGGTTATGCATTACAAACCCAAACACGAGCTGATGATTAATACCGCCACACACACCAGAATGCTGCAGCTTTTCTGCGCTCTTCTTGACTTCATCCTGGGAGCGTCCATCTGTGACAACCACCAGCACCTTGGGGACGGTCCTCCTCATGCCGCTGTCTGAGGTGAACACCTTTTCGTAGACGTGCTTCAAAGCAATGCCTGGATGAAGGAGGAAAACAGAAGAACGTCTAACCTCAAAAGTTCCCCAGAGTCAGAGCAATAAGATTCTTTTCTGTTGTCAGAGGTGCACCTGTCTTGGTGTTCCCTCCTCTGTAGCGGACAGTCTGCAGAGCTGACAGCACGATGCCTTTGTCGTGGTAGGTGTTCAGTTTGAACTCGGTCTTGGCATCGTCGCTGTACTGCACGAATGACACCTGCTCACCGAGGACAGAGGTAGGAGGAGGACGATGACGGTGAAATGCAGAGAATATGAAATAGAGCTACACACGTTTTTAAGAAGCCACTGAAACATCTGCTGACCTGCATGCCAGTGGAGCTGATGACATCGAAGGCTGCGGTCATGCTTTTAACAAACTGGATGACTTTATTGAAGCTGTCGTCTCCAATACTCCAGGAGCCATCAATCAGGAAGACCAGGTCGGCCTTGGCACCTCTGCACACTGTGACGCACATAAAGCAGCGTTAACGGCCGATCGTGCCGGGACGGTGGATTTTATGTATTTTAGCCAAAAATATCCTCACCATCTAATGCGGGTGGGACTGTTGCTGGAGCGGGAGGAGTGGGAGGCTCAGTTGGCACCGGGGTGGGCTTAACCACTGCAATCCAAAAAAAGAATCGCATGTAAGAAGAAAATTAAAACTATTTGCTGGTTAACTTATATCTGAGTAACATCAAAGAAACAGGAAGTTCTTACGGGTCCTCTCTTTGACGCCGACCCCAGGTCCCTCGAGGTTGGGGGTTTGTGTGTACACAGTGGCGTTGTACAGAGTGTCCGGGGTCAAGCCATCAAAGCAGTAACTGCTCTCCGAGCCTCTGACGGTGATCTCCTGAGCGCCGCTCCTGGAGGCTAGAGGAAAGACAAAAGGAGAGCATCCAGATGAAATCGACTCACGGTGACGCATCGACTTAAAGGTCTAATTCAGAAAGGTTCACGTGAACTTACGATCAAAAGGATTGACTTTGAGTCTGTAGGAGGTGGCCGCTCTGTGAGGGGCCCATCGGAGGCAGAAGGAATCGTAGCCAACATTGTAGGTGTTCAGGTCCGTCACATTCAGATACACTAAAGAGAAGCAAACGAGACTCAGTACAAATTCATCCCATGTCAAATTATATACGCATATATCATAAACCAACAGAAACATCTTACACGTGGTGCCTTGACCGATCAAAGGCGCGCTGTCCCCTGTGTTGTACTGTGCCAGCACCTTCAGATCATAGGTGGTTCCAGGTTTAAGGTTATGGAGCTGGTGGGAGGTTACATCTCCAACAGACACTTCCATGGATTCATCAGAGCCTGAAAAGCAACATTAATATTATTTAAGTAAGCAATTGTTTTTTGAACGTAACACTCCTCTATGTAAAAGCACGTCCATACCCTCAGGCTGGTAGATAAGCTTGTATCCATTAACCCTGGAGGGGGCGGGGTCCCAGGACACCCTGAAGCGGGTGTACCACTCATCAGAAACCCGGAGATTCCTGGGCCCGAGCATTCCCACTGCAGGAAGCGGGACAGAGCAGCGCAGTCAGCACAGGGTAAGGTTCAGGATAAGGATGCTGAAGATTTGAGTTTCAGTGTATTTAGTGTAGTGATCCATCACCAGGGTAATTACTGTATCAGAGTTCAGTGCTCATAATAACATTAGAATTATGGGTGAAATATGCCAATGTGTGATCAATGGGATGATAAATTCCACCATGAAAGAAACTCCTCAGGGGGAAATGTTGCCATTACAACATGTAATAATGTTTCTTTTGTTTGAGGAGCAGAGTTAGGCGAGACTCTGGCCTTCACTGGAGTACAGGAAGTTCATAATTCTCTGGCAACGGTCTTTAAAAGTCAACAATATCACTTGTTCCACTTTTGGAATAATGTTCAGTTATTCAGGAAGCTCATTAGAGGATCAGTCCATTCAGATTTTCTGCTCTCTGATGATCCTTAATAAGTTTGCTTAAAGAGACACACAAAGCAAAGAAAGACGCACAATCAGGAGGCTGCATGGATGGAACAGCTGGTACCTGTGCGTCCATCGCCCTCCAGTTCTCCTCCTGGTCCATCAGCGTACATGGCAGTCACTTTGATGTTATAAGGCGTGTCTGGGTCCAGGTTCTGCAGGACCACGTTGTTCCTGTTTCCTGGTACTGTAGTCTGAAGCGGTACGAAACACCATATAAGATCATTTAAGAGCCTGCTTGGATGAACAAGTCTGTGCTAATGTGTTCAATTAGTAAGAATGGCTTCATTACTTCTTTCTCTAAAAGAAAATTATTAAACTGTGGAATTATTAATGAGCTCACATATTCCTCAATCGGGTCTCCGGTAATCTGAGCATAGGTGATGCGGTATTGCACGACGGGACCAACTGCATGCTCCCAGCTGACGGAGAGAGTGGTGGTGGTGGGGTCGTACACACGCATGTTCCTCGGGCCACTTCGGGGCACTGAGCACAGAAACAGGGAGAAGAAAATGTGCAGATATGTGTGCGTCTCAGAGCTGCTGTATTTCTGTGCAGCAAAAAACGGGGGTCTAAACACACTATCTCTTACGTGTCTTTCCTGCATCGCTGATAGCAGGTCCTTCGCCATCGCTGTACAGAGCAACAACTCCAACATTATAATCAGTGTTTGGGAGCAGCTGCTGCAGCAAGGCTGTGGTGGTGGTCCCTGGTACCAGAATCTGTGCAGAGACACCGAGTGAGTCAGGATTATTAATTTTGGGAAAGACTGAATGTAGCGAATGCATTCACGTGCATCAAGGAGCCAAAGCCACAGACTCTTTCTTTCCCGTCTTGTTCCACACTAACATCTGCCTGCGACTGAAAAGCCCCTTGTTGTCAGCATGCAGTGAAAGGAAGAGCCACAAATTCCTTTGATGGTCAGAGGTGTGTGTGTGTGTGTGTGTGTAGAGGGTGGGGGTGACAGCCAGCACTGCTGTTTAACTCGGCCTGGCATCTGAAAGTGACAGCTGATTACATCTCCTGGGCTGTCGGTCACTTAGCCGGACGGTTTAAGGTCAGAGCTCCTCGGGGGCTCTGGCCCGGTGATAACCTGAGGGAGGGGCAAAGGGGAGCATTTGTGGGGGAGGTTTAGATGGATATGGAGAAACTATGGTTTTAAGGTAGGATTTGGTTGTGCTGGCTGATAAAGGCCACAGTCACACACACACATAAAGAGAATGAATGTGCCATAAATGTGCCGACAAAAAGGGGCAAAAAAGCATCTGCCACTTTCTAAAAAACCTTCCAGAGCCGTCCAGTGAAGAAACTAGCGGTGCGATCCATCTGACAGAAGCTGAAGAAAGTTTATGGTGTGATGTAAAGAAGCACGTTAAAAGCTTTTAAGGATTCTTTGAGCTACCCAGAAATCTTTTACATATGAAGATGTGGGCACTCTGATGCCAGATGGCACCCATCACGGAGAGAGCTGCAGTGAAAGAATTTCTGCTTTAATTAACGTGCTTCGGTTTGAAACTTGAGTTATTTACAGAAAATGATCCAATTGGCTGTAAATGCACACGTGCACAGGCATTCACATGAACGGGCTAAATGCTTTTAAAAGTAATTGCAGGGTGAACTGAGAATGCTCACACTTCCAGCTCAATGTGGTGATCCTCAATCTTAATAAATCCCTCAGGATTTCTGTATAATGCCTGATTGAGGGCAGGGTCGGGTTAAACCTGCTCTTCCTTTGCATCCAAATGGTCTCTACTACACTTCTTCCCACGCAGCAGATGGAAACTCACCGACTCAGAAGGCCTGGCACCATTCAGAGGAGCATAGACCACCCGGTACTGCTGGACTGGACCTGTGGCGGCTTCCCAGCGAACGTTCAAAGTGTTGGTAGTCGGGTTGTAAACCTGAATGTTTCTGACGGGGCTACGCTCCACTGCCAACACAGAGACAGAGATAAGGAAGTGAATGGTTAGGATGATGATGTACGGCTTATTCCTTACTGGGATTTCATTGGTGTTCCAGTAACGTGAACCTTTTCATCTGGATTATTTACAAGTTTTTAAATGACACCTTCGTGAATCTCTGTCATCCTCCCTTCGTCTCAGTTTGTAAATCATGGGCTAGGCTCATTTTGCGGCTCACCAGAACAGGACACGAGAAATTCCACTAAAATGGGAACAATACTCCCCAGCAACCAACGCAGACAGGTTTAAGATGTTACTTAATAATACTGCTACGAGCGGGGCACTTTCTGTCGGTGCCCTGGAGGTCAATGAAAAGGATATCCAAGGCCTTTGTGCAGCCCTGCGTGAAGCTCGACTTCTAAAAAAACCCCAAAGCAGATGTTTGGAGGTTTGTGCTGCTCCCAATTATAAGCCCATAAATGCAGGAGGAAAACGCAGTGAGCGAGCTTCCGTGCTTTAAACCACTCACGGGCCGCTCGTTGCTTCAAAGGCACAAATGAGCGCTCGCTGAGCAGCAGCACATATTTCCTTAAGTAAGATGAGAACTGATTCGCATCCTGACATTTACGTGCATAAGTATACGTACGGAGGCAACATGAGCGTTAACTTGTGAAAAGCCGCTAAACATGACAGACTATTGCTGCAGAAGGGAAAATGGGGGTAACAGTAGCTGGCACAGAGCATGACCCCAGCAGCGGGGGCTGAGAGCAATTATACTTATAATGCTCTCTATTCATTTCTAACCCCCCTGTTTCTTTTTCCCAGAGAGCAGCCAAATACTCAGTCCCTCCCCCCATACCCCAGCTCCGCCATTATCCTGACCACTACCCTTTACTTCAACCTATAAATGGCCAATGTTACAGTAAAGAAAGAGGAGACACCATTATAGTGCTGCCAGGCCAGAGGAATTCCTTCCTACGCAATCACCCCACAAAATGCTGACTCATTCCCAGCAGAGTTTGGTGGTTCAGCTGTGGGAGAAGCTGGAAAACCTCTGTTGTCCATTCAAACTAAGCTGATGAGCTCAGTCCTGTCATTTAGTTTCTGCTTTAAGTTCCAGTCTGCAGGTGACATGCGAAGCTCTCTCCTGCTTTTGCAGCCAGGCAGCTGAATGCTCTCTCTGTGTGACGGCCACGTTTTGTACCTGGGATGCCGGAGAGGCGCGGGCACCCCCCACCTCATACTTCTATTACACAATCGAATCGAGAAGTATTTATTTACGTCTTGAGAAACAGATGGAATATGAGTTGGCTGGATTGCAAGTTTGGAGAGGATTTGGATGACATATTGAAACAAATCAGTTATAACTGGCTGCCTTATTGA
The DNA here is from genome assembly GCA_034780415.1 of Cichlasoma orientale. Lineage (NCBI taxonomy): Eukaryota > Metazoa > Chordata > Actinopteri > Cichliformes > Cichlidae > Cichlasoma > Cichlasoma orientale. Next base: position 430,597 of record JAVDPK010000765.1, on the reverse strand, counting down.
AGGTTTCTGACACAGCAGGCCAGCAGCTGAAGCCACTGAGTTCATTCTGGACAGACAAGAACTGATTCCTGACATTGGGAAATAAATCCCAATGCCATTCCACAGTATTCCATTCGCGGGTTTTCCTCTTGGTCTGCTTTTCCAGACCCTCAGAGAGAACCCCGGCAGCTACAACCGTGCATGCATCTCCATTTGAACTTAACTACAGCGGTGCTTACGTGTTTTGCCGTTCTCAGACATGCGCTGTCCCTCTCCAGCAGAGTACACGGGAACCACAGTCACAGTGTACACAGTATCAGAGTCCAGGTTCTTCAGGACACTGCTGTAGGTGCTGCCTGATACCTGCACCTGTACAGAAGGACAGCACGGCATTCATCACATTGGAGTTGTCCCACTGGAGGTGACCACCATGTTCTAAGTTCTTGCTTACCATCTCTTCCTCTCCTCCAGCTGCAGGCACATAGAAGATCCTGTACTGACGGACGCTACCCTCAGCGGGCTCCCATTGGACATTTAGGGTGCTGGTGGTGGGGTCGGTTACCCGCAGGTTTCTAACACCACCCAGAGGCCCTGAGGTTGCATAAAGGTGCGATACAGTTACATGTAGCATCTTAGCAACATCTTTATTGAAACATCTTTAAACTGAGAGAATTTCCATAAGTGCGATTTATCCATACTGCACCTAAACCTCATGTGTTTTGCTGTTATTACTTCTGGACCCAGTTTAAAACTTACTGGTCTTTCCGTTGCCATCCAGTGGTCTGCTAACTCCTTTGGCATAGACTGCCACCACACTGATGGAGTATTCGGTGTCAGGCGTCAGCTTGGGAAGCAGGACTGTAGTTTTCTTTCCTCCAACCTGGGTCTGGTTAGGGAACAATAAACGTCAGTAAATCGGTTACTGATGCTGCTGAATGACCGCAATGAAGGCAGCGCGGCACGAAACAGCTCACTAGTTTGGTAAAGTCCACTCGGCTTTTCAGTCCCTAAGAAGAATTTTGCTTTTCCTGCATCTGATGGTTACAAAATATATCTTTCTTTCTTTGTTGTAGCTTTAAAAACAGCTCCGCAGCTCTTTGATGCGCCGAGGGCAGAGGGATTTCCTGTTTCAGATGGAATAAAATGTCCTCGGCGGGTTTCTCAGATTGATAACCTGATGGAAAGACTTCTACCTGAAAACTGTTCAGCTCGCATTAGGATGCTGTTTTTGGACACGGTTAGCACATCGCACAGCGGTCAAGCTGAGCATGTCTGTTAATGGCTGAAACAGTCAAATGTGTTGTCATAACTAATGATGAATTTACTGCAAAGCTTTTGGCTCGAGCTGCAGGAAGAGTGTTGGTATGATGAATGTCTCCGTTTGCATATCGTGCGGATTTGTTTTATCATTTCATTTCTGGTTGAATCTTTTTCTCAGCAAAGACCATAAAAACAGAAGGACAGAAGTTTTATTATTTGGCACTGCAGCAGTTTTCTTGAGTACGAAATGTGTGCAACGCATTTCTGAAAAATACATTTGTTGACCCAAAAGAAATATTGAAAAAACAAAGAAACTACGGCCTGTTTATCCTCATGGAAATGCTGACCCTGAACCAGCACGATCCGGCTGATATCGCCCAGAGACAATCAGCACTGCTAAATCTCATCAAGTACTAAAAAGGAAAAACAGAAACCATCCAGTGTGACAAGATAAATTACAAGGAGAGAAAATCCACTTCAGGTTTTAGGCACCTAAAAAGGACAGTGCTGGATGCCACGTGGTGAGAAAACAGTGTGAGCTCTGAGCCCACGGTTCTTTATGATAAATCACACCAGCAGCTCAGTAACTACACTAACCTGACTCTCCAGGGGATTTGTACACAAACACACTTAGATAAATGTTTCATCTCTATGATATCTGCACAATACTCCCAAAATGCATCACATGAGCTTTTCATCCCATTTGAGGTTAATCTCTCTTCGCTGACTTCTAATAAATGCCAAGTATGAATGATTAAATACTTCCACTGAAGTTTTGCAGCTTATCGGTGTGCGATCTTGTGTATCGAAATTTCTCCACGCTCTTCTGGTTCTCTTCTAAGTCGTGCCTGTGGAAGTTATGACATATCTGACAGAAAATTGAAACCAAGAGTTCAGCTGTCATCCAGAAAGACTTCTGAAAATTCAGCGAGGCAGCCAAAAATGCACGACAAGCGGGAGACAGTCTGCAGTGTCAGGAAATACTGAGGAGAAAGGAGGGAAGCTTTGGTCCTCACTCATGCCTCCATATCCAAACAACAGATTATGAGATCTGACTCAGAATAAACGAAAATAACTGGTTGCACAGTCGTATAGCAACTGCGGAGGAAGAAACAAATCCAGTGACTGAGTTAATGCCATGAGCTATAAACCAAAGTTGGTCTGGATTATTAAAGCTAGAACGAAGTCCAAAGAAGGAGAAGAGGAAAAGTACGGCGACTGCAGCTAATATATTAAAATCTATCACTGCTGATAATCAATAAAAGGCTTTTACAGACCATAAAATGCGACCACATGCTAATCTGCACAATTTTCAACACAACCAGCGCCCACGGCAGCTCCTTTCTGAGGAACGTCTGTTACTGAATGTGTTCCCGCTGCGTGACTTACCGTCTGACTCCTGCCTCCAGATGTGGGGACGTAGGTGACCTTGTAGTTCTGGACACGGCCTGGAGGCGGAGTCCACCTGGCGTTCAGACTGGTGGTGGTTTCATTGAACACGACCAAGTTGGTGGGAGCTGCATTAGGTGCTGCAAAGCGCAACATGCAAGCACACGTATTGCAGTTAAAGTCAAGTCGATATTAGTTACATGGTTTTCCTTGAAAACATTTCCCCTCTGATATCCTTGAACTATCTTTTAAAGACACAGTCCTTGATATGTTGCTCTGCTCACGTTAAAATGTCTGTTATCGTCTCCTGAATGGCTCATTTGAGTTAAAATGTCAGTTAATTTACTGCCTTTCATTAAAAGAAAGGAAGTCGACCAGCGAGCGGTAAAAAGGACTGCAGCTTTAAAAAAGAAAAGACAATCCTCCTTTGTCTTTTCTGAAGCAGCGATGGATTCCCTTGATGGGCAATGGATTGATGATGATGGATGACAAATGCATGGATGAATGCAATGAATACATGGATGGATGGATGAATGAACAGATGACGGTTGATGGAATGGGCTTCGAAAACAAGGATTCAGATCCTTGTTTTGCCGGGCATGCACGGTGGAAATCCATCCAGCCATTTCATTTAACCGAGTAAGAACATGAAGAAGCCAAGGATGATGGGTGAAACACAGACAGACAGACAGACACGTAATAAAACTGGGCTGTGACAGCAGCAGCACCATTGATGGATGGGTTAAGGGTCTTGCTTGATGATGAAATAACAGTTGTCCAATGAACAACGGTTCTGATGACTGGTTGAAACAATAAAACATGCTTTTGTCACTTAAAAAAAAAAAAGCATCCCTTTGGTTTACCACAAATACACTTACGTTGGGGACCACCATGACGGGGCACTATAGAGGCAGAAATACAAAGGTATAATGGGCATACCCTTCATACAGCATATATTCCAGAAGGCAAAATTAAAGGGTAAATAATCAGTCTAAACTTTGGTTAATAAGAAAGCAAAATAATAATAATAACTTAAGCATAGAGTTATTTCTGAGTTGTCATCTTACATGTCCTCTCAGTGCCCATCAGATCCTCGCTCTCTGATTCATCAGGATAGATCGCAGTGACAGACACGTCGTAGGGCGTGTCCGGCTCCAAGTTCTCCAGGACGTAGGTTGTCTCCTCATTGGTCAGAATGGCCTGATGAGGAAAACACGAGCACGATATGTGGGATCATGCTTGCGTGAAATTTTAGCCAATAAAAACCAAACATGAGCCACGTTCAGGAGATTAGAAGTGAATTGTTATAAAAATCTGTTTTTTAGATGTTCTCCCTGCCTCCACCAGAGATCTTTTCCAAAGCATCGCCAAACGCCTACTATGGGACTCATCACCAAATACCTGCATGATTTATTGCTAATATAAACATCCCGGACATCTGGTTTTCTCTTACATCTTGCAATTTGGTATCTCCCTTCTTAATCCAGCCAATGCGGTACAGAGCCACGTCAGGGGCTCCGTGTTCCCAGGTAGCTCTAAAGCTGGTTTGCGTAACTTCTGAGAATCGGAGGTTCTTCGGTGCTGGAACCACATCTTTAGAGCAGAGGAAAGAAAGGTAATCATGAGCTCCATTTCAGTCAGAAGCAGCAAACGGGACCAGTGCCATCACCTAACCTGTCATCGTAATAATTCTGACCTGTGATAGCCTCTCCCAGCATTGGCTGTCCGGGACCTTCATCGTAGATGGGAGTAACAGCTAAAGCGTACTCGGTCTGCGAGATCAGGTTGTCCAACAGTCTGGTGGTCACACTTCCTCCCACTTCCAGCTGTAGAACAATAAAACACAGTTGTTAAATATTATTATACAATATCAATAAAGGACAAATAGCACTTGAGAAATGCCGCAGGCGTTTTTCTCATCAGTTAAGTTTTTAAAAGTGTAACACTTCATTCTCAGTGCAGCTTTCCTGGAATGCTTGCGAGTAACGCGCGCCCAATAAAACTGGTGGGAAATGTGACCGGCAGGTTAGAACCAAAGCAAACGGGAGCAAACAACAAAAAGCAACTTTGACCAAACACATGCAATACTTCGTGCTCCTGATCCCATTAAGTTTTATTAGCTCAACACTGAGAAATGTCGATTAAGGGATTCATTGTTATTGCCCATGACCATCTGCTATATGCTGGCGCTCTGTTTGTTTCTGTGTACTATAAAAACTGCTTCACCCACACCGAATTCGTCCTGCACTTTATGTTGTTAGTGGCAACTCTGGTTTCCATCGCATATCTTCAGCCCACGAGTCGCTTTAATATCTGTGTTTTCACCTTTAGAGATTTGAGAACCGCTTTCACCTGATTCACCTGATTTATGGCGAAGGAAAACTCGAACTGCGGAGTCTGCTGCTGGAGCCCAGTAACTCCCGAATGAGGACATGCAACCACCAAGTACTCCTCTATCCCTGCTACCATAACCAGCCTATACAGTGGGGGGAAATAATTACACGATCCCTGCTGAATCTGTAAGTTTGCTCACTTCCAAAGACATGAACAGCCTCTAATTGTTATGGTAGTTTCACTTTAATGGAGAGCGACAGAATATCAACCAAAAATCCAGAAAAAACACATTACATAGACGTGTCACTGAGTGAAGTACGTATTTGATCTCTAAGCAAAACACGACTCAGTACTTGGTGGGGAAACTCTTGTTGGTGAGACGTTTCTAGTAGTTGGTCACCAGGTTTGATCACATCTCAG
>JAVDPK010000765.1:393513-424847 GCA_034780415.1 Cichlasoma orientale | reverse complement strand
GGATGCTGTTCTTTGGGTCATACTCAGCATTTCTCTTCCTCCAAACATGGCGGGTCGAGTTGATGCCAAAGAGCTCGGTTTTGGTTTGATCTGACCACAGCACTTTCTCCCAGACCTTCTCTGAATCATTTAGGTGTTGACTGGCAAACCTAAGCCGAGCCTGTGCCTTTATGGAACCTGTGGGTGCTGCAAGAATTCAGTCCATTACACCGTAGCGTGTTACCGATGGTGTTCTTGGACTGTGGTCCCAACTGCCTTCAGATCATTAAGAAGCTCCTCCTGTGTGGTTTTGAGCTGATCCACCACCTTTCTCACGATCATCCCCACCCCGTGAGACAAGATTTTTGACAGAACTCCAGACTGAGAGCGATTGATGGGCATTTTATATTTCTCCCATTTCCAAATAATGGCACCAACAGCTGTCACCTCCTCACCGAGCTTCTTGCTGATGGTCTTGTAGCCATTCCAGCCGTGTGCAGGTCTGCTGTCTTATCCCTGAGATCCTTTGACAGCTCTTTGGTTTGCCCATGGAGGTGGAGAGGTTGGGACTGATTCTGTGGACAGGTGTGCTTTATACACATAACGAGATGAGACCCGGAGTATCTGTGATTGATTGATTGATTGATTGTAATCTGTGTACTACATGAGCACACAGCCAATCTGTGGGAGCCACAATTCTGACTGAGTATCAAATACTTATTCCACTAGAACTTTAGAACTTTCATGTTTTTTCCGGGTTTTTGGTTGATATTCTGTCTCTCTGCATTAAAATGAAACCACCATAGAAAAAAATTAGAGGCTGTTTGTTTCTTTGCGAGCAAACGTACAAATTCAGCAGGGGATCAAATAATTACTTCCTTCACTATAAACCTCGCAAAATCATGTTCAGAGAGTTTTGTAATATTTTTGCTGGACTCCGGGACGTTCCCCGATGTCTCCTCAAAAGGCTGCAGTCTCCACAACGTGGTCTAAGCCAATCTGATAACGGATCAGTCAAAAATATCTACCAACGTAATCACCAGAAATCCTAATGACTATAACAGACGAGAAGCTAAAACACTGGCTGAAAACATTTTGCCTGTGGGTTTTATTGTGTGCGTTTTTGCCATGAAAGGAAAGGTAAACACAACTAGAGTCAAACTCACTTCTTTCGCGTCTCCTTCCTCGGGCTTGTAGGTGATGAGGTACTTGCGAACAGGACCGGGAGCGGCATCCCAGTCGAGCCTCATGGCGCTGTGGGTAACATCACGAACCCTCAGTTCTCCCGCAGGCGGCATGGGCACTGAACACAAGATAAAAGTTTAGTTTACCAAACGTTACGTGAGCTTCTTTAATTGTGTGCAGAAACACCGAGATGATTACGAACATGTGACTCCCTGCTTGGTCAGCGGTTCGCTGGCTGATTCTTCATGGAGGGCAAACAGGGAAAGTGTGTAGGCCGTGTTGGGGAGTAACTTTACCAGCTGGACATCAGTTGTGTCGCCGCCCACTCTGATCTGGAAGGAGACCAAACCAAACAAACAACACACGCTGAGAGGAAGCAGATGACGGGGGGACTCCTCAGTGACAAAGTTGGGAAATGTGGTGAAGAGAAACGCTCTGGTTGATGCACATCTGCTGAATCTGGTTCTGACCCAGTGGGGTTGACACCTCATGAAGAAATGATGATGTTCCCTTGGCAGAGTGAGCTCATGGTTCAGCCACCCCTTTGTGGCTAACAATGTTTCTTTGTATTTTCCCTGTTGCCTTGCTGCTGAGTGACGATGCAAACACTGGTGGCTTTGTAAAACATTATTTCAATCTGTGACATCTGCACTGAGTCAAAAACTGCTGACAGTGTTTGGTCACTTCTTGTGTTTAGCGATGTGCGTGCGTGCGTTTGGTGCTTGTGTATGCGGCCAGGCGTACACATCAGTTACAAACCCATAAACACATGTGTATGCATGTGTTCTATTATACGTGCAGCTGATTGGCTGGATGCCCTTTAGTTTCCCAGAACGTATCTCACCTCCTGCTCGGTGGTGGGCTGGGTAGCATTGATGGCGCTGTAGAGCAGCATGTAGCCCGTAGCTCCCGGTGCCCTTTCCCACCTCACCCGCATGGTGGTGACCTGCTGATCGTAAATGTCCATCCTCCTCACGGCACTCAGGGGCACTGGGTAACCAGGCAACATCGTTAAAGACAGCAAATACTTATCTATTGCCCTCATATATCCACAGGTAGTTTTTCTTTTGCACTACTCTAGAGAGGACCATTTAAAGCAAGCAATAAACATCATAAAAAAACAAAGAAGTCAAATTTGCACCTGAAACCAAATCTGATCCATTAAATTGCCTCTTAATTTGCATCTAATCAAGATCCGGCACTTCTGTCTTTTTGCAGCCACGTATGGTTCTATAAAGAAAGCGTATATATTTCCTTTGAACCTTTTATTAATGGCGACCACACACGTATTACAGTCACTGAGTTGTATTGAGATTGCGTTACGCAACTGCGCCGGAGAGACTCGGCGACGGTGGCTGACTCAAAGGGAATCTGCTCGTAAAGCGAAGGCTGGAGGTTCGTGAGAGCTAAAGAGTCTGCTTTGCTCTCCGAGAGCCTCGTTTATCTGGACTTCCTAATGGCAGGAAAAGTCTGAGTTACACTCTAAATGATAACCACTTAAGAGCATGCTTCTCTAAGTAAGTGTAATAAAATACGGTCACATCTGCAGTTCATCATCACACACCAGTTCAGCCCGTTTTTACTGGTGTCACATGTGGTGCCCAGAAATATGAGGTGGGACGTACGTGTGGTATCGGTTCCTTCAATGGGCTCGCTGCTGTCCTCTCCCACCACAGAGTAAACGCTGACCAGGTACTGTGTGAGGGGGTTGAGCCTCTGGAGAACCACTGTGGTCTGAGTGCCATCCACAATCACCTAATAACAGACAGGGGGGTCAGAAGATCAGAGATAAAGGAGAGACAGGAGAGTCGAAGAGCTGTAAATGGTTTGTGTGCAGATGTTGCAGACTCACAAATGTGCACTAGAAGTTTGTAAGAGAGATAAAGCATTTGTTGGGCTACACAATCAAATAACTTAATCCGAAAATAATCTGTCAATTTTTACTAAACTGGGAGCGACCGTGGGCTTCGACTCTGCATCTATAAACGGCAGCAGAACCTCATCCACGACGCGTCCTGTTCAGCACAGCCATGAGAGCGGGGCAAAACCAAACATCTGCATATTTGATTCACACACCAAAAATGCGTCGACGCTGCGAAGCCTAAACACTGGCGGTCAACGGGGCCTCGCTCATTCGGAGTGACGTTTGGTTTTTAATCTCTGAAACTGAGTAAAGGCTTTTTGTGTTTGCGCGCCCTGCTTCAAACTGCAGCGGAATCAGACACCCAAACAGCCAGAAGCCAACACAAACAGCAGGCTGGAAATAGAAGTTCGCCTGGAGTTTCCCAGTAGTGTCAGAACAGGGCGCTGGGGCGGCATTAACACACACACACACCGCATGACAATTACTGCAGTTGTTGCGTGTGTGATTGAATCAGCGGAAGTTGAGACGATTTGAATGACATCATACCTGCTGTGAGGGTCCCGACAAAGTCGTGTACTCCACGCGGTACTTCTCCGGTTGGCTGTCGGGGCCCTTCCAGGTGACTCTGAAGGACCGGTGAGTCACCTCTGATGTCACCAGATCAGTGGGTGCATCTGGAACTCCTCCTGTTAAGATGTCAACATAGAAAGATAGAAGCTGGGTAATCACAACTTGGGCGCTCATAATCTCTGATTTATTATATGTAGTAAAAAGGTCTGAAGCTGTTAAATAGCTCCATGGCGTGTCCTCCCGTGTAGTAACACGGCTGGTTCTTTGTATCTAGTCCGGCTCTTTGATGATGATCTGGGATGCTGTCCACTGTGTTTATACTGCTTAACATCTGGGAGTGGAGCTGTTGGCTATATTGTGATATTGTTGCTGTAAAATGGAAAACTTCTGTCCATGCAGTTCAGTGCGCTTCTTTTTGGCGCCTCTTTCACTTCAATCTGACCTCGACCCATACGTACCTGGCCCCTTGACACTGTTGCAGAGGTTGTCGGAAACCCTGTCCACGATGTCCAACAGGAAGGAGAAATCGGCCACGTTGTACATGTGAATTTCTTCCGGATCGGAGGCAATGGACCTCAACTCATTCTCATCTGCATTCTTAATACCTGAGCAGACAGTGACATCGATCAGCGGTCAGTAGCAGCAGTGCATGGCTTCACGGCCCGAGTCGGTGCAAGTTAACAGCCCTGATCTCTGCTTACCGATGGCGTAGAGCTCAATGCCCTGATCGCGCAAGTTCTGAGAGTGAGCAATGACATCATCCTGCGATTTGCCATCAGTGATCAAAACGCCAATCTTTCGAGCGCTGGGTCGCATCCCGACGTCCTCTTTGAAATTGTTCTGGAGGATGTAGTTCAAAGCCAGACCTGCCACGAAGACATCGCACACAACGGGATGAATAATCTCATTTTAGGCATCCAGTGTGAAATATGAACATAAAGGTGGTCATCTCACTACAGCATGCTGAAAGAAACTGAATGAATTACCTGTCAGAGTGTTTCCTCCTTTGTAGGGCAGGCTACTCACAGCTTCCAGCAGGGACTCCCGGGTTCGATGAGCATTCAGGTGCCATTCAGTCTTTGGATCACCGCTGTACTGAGCAAGCCCTGAAGAAACCACCAAGTCTCTGTTAGAGCGCCTCAACAGCAACCTTTTTGTGTTATTAGCAAATACGCGCATGCTTCAACTGCTTATTTTGACTCAACGCACCGATCTGGACCCGATCAGGGCCGATGTCAAAGACTCCCACCGTGCGTGCAATGAAGGCACGGATAGTCTTGAAGTTAAGACGTCCAATGCTCCAGGAGCCGTCCACCAGGAGCACAATGTCAGCCTGAGCATTGGTTCTGCACATGACATCTGACGGGGCAGAAAGGTGTGAGGTGAGATTCAAAAATGGTGCATGCGGTCAAATGTAAGGTGAGTAAAATGTAATGTGGCCGTTAAAGACGTGTGGGAAGAAAAGAAGGAAGGAAAGAAAAGTAAAATTCCACATTAGGCAGAGAAATAAAACAAACATCTCCACATGCAACAAATCATTTTTCTTTCATCTGTCTGCGGACAACATTTATTTTCCAGGTGTTATAATTATGATCTTCTTCACTTGGCAGCATGTTGAGGCAGCATTTCTTTCAGTTGTTTTTGGATCCACGGGATAGTCCCAGGAGAATGTGCCCTTTATGGCCATGACATATCAAAGGCCTCCACTGGAGAGATTATTGTGCCCTCCAGAGCAGCAGGGAAATATTCACATCCTGTCTGATGAAAAGGAAGGCGTCCGATCCTCCGTGCCTGAAAGAGAGCTGCAGATGTGCAGGTGCTGCACTAACTGCCGCTGTCTGCAACTGAAAACAGGTTACATGATTTTACACATGCTCACACGGAAAACCCAAATTTGCACAGGTATGCACGGTGTTTCCAGCCCATGGGCTACAATAGGATCCAGAAAGGAGCCCGTAAAGGTAAACCAAAGGAAATCTGATGCAGTTTAAAATAGTTCTTAACAATACAGAGCAAGGACTGAATACCCAAACCTTTGTTTGCCTTTAACCTGCAGACTCTACTAACATTTATTCAGTAGATGTACACAGACGGGTGAGATTATCTCACGTCTCCTGCATCCTTATTAGGAGAGGGCTTGCAGCTGAGTTGTCAGGCTGACCTTTCCCTGCAGCAAACACAACATGTTTCCTCTCCTCACACATACTCCCTGCCACACTCTGACTCACTGCATAGTAAAAGATTTTATAAGTGCAAACAGATCATACTCGCATGGCTCATATCTCTGCTGGCTGCACTTGGACTGGACATAAAAAGCTCAAAGCGACACAGTGAAGAAAGCGAGAAAAGGGCTCGGCAGACGGAGTTTTCATTACATCTGTTATTCTGTGAGACAATTAGCTTTAAAGAAAGGTATTCAGCTTTCACGGTTTGGCTTTAGAGCAGATTTTTCCTAAACACAAGTGTAATATGACTGATTCTGCCACAGGAACAAACCGTACCGGAGACTTAAAGTGATGACAGGTACAGTAAAAGAGTCTGAGGCTGTTTCATATGCTCTCTGTGTTCTTACTATGATAACGTACAATGTAAATCATTTTTTTGTCAAATATTAGGTCGTATTACTTGATGGGCCAAAAGTTGGGGGATCCGGTGCATCAGAGTAGGTTGTGTACTCCTCTCCAGCCAGCGGCATACTCTCGCCTCCATCGAACATACCAAACACACTCACTGTGTATTTGGTTCCAGCTCTGCAGGACCAAAAACAACACGTGAAGTAGAAAATTCTCCAAAATTCAAACGATTCTGATCACAAAATGTAAAATCAACTTCGAAACACACCTGAGTTCCTCCAGCACCACAGTGTTGTCATAGGGACCAACCAGAAGCTGTCCCAGGTCGAAGTCATCCTCAACTGGGTGGTAAGTGACTTTGTAGCCCTTGATGTCACCGGGGGCGTGGTCCCAGGTCACACGGAAGCTCGTCTTGGTGGGCTCTGAAGTCTGGAGGTTCCGTGGGCCTTTGAAAGGTGACACTGGAGGAGAAGGAGATACACTAAATGGGACAATACTGGAGGGTCTTTAATTTATAATACCTTGCGTATAATTACTGTAATACTGCTTTGGTTTAGTGTGAGACGGTTATGATGGCGATGATGAGCTAACCCCGCCACGTGATGCCGTGAATGACAGGCCAACCTACATGTCGTTCCTTCTCCTTGCCTCGCTTTGCCTTCTCCGAAACGATAAACCGGCTGCACGGTTATGTCGTAGGTGGTGAGAGGGGTGAGGCGTCTCAACACGGTGGTGGTGGTGGCACCGGGTACTTTGGCTGCCAGCTGGCGCCCTCCTGCCTGGGGTTTGTAAGTGACGCGGTAGTTGATGACGTTTCCAGGTGCCGCCTGCCATGACACCTTCATGGACTTCTCCGTCTCCTCTGAGACAACGATCGCTCTGCCAGCAGCCGAGACTGCAGGGAAGGAAATGTTAAAGAGAAATGATGAATGGATGATCTCCGGGGATCATCAGCAGGGCCGAACTGCTGGTAGGGACACTAAACACCCGGCAGCCTCAGTGTGCCAGACGGGTCGCCAGCCTGTCGCAGGGCTAACACAGAGAGACAGACTAACCCCACTAACTGCATGTCTTTGGACTGTGGGAGGAAGCCGGAGCACCCGGAGAGCATGCATGCAAACTCCACACAGAAAGGTCAGATGATGGATTCAAACCCAGGACCTTCTTACAGTGAAGCAGCAGTGCTAACCGCTGCCCCGTCCTGTGATGTCTTGAAGAAATACTTCTTACTCTCACAGCTGGAAGTGTGATCTGTCAGAAACCTTGAAACAGGCCGAGGAAAACATTCAGACGGAGGACTTTTATTAACGGAAAAAGGCAGAGCATCCAGTTTGGCTGTGTGTCGCTGAGCCCGCAGAGGCCTGAGATTTGTGTAAAGCACAAGAAAAGAAACTCAGTGAAAAGTTAAAGTCACCTAAGATCTGAGTGAAAATCTACATTTGCGTTTTAGCCGAGGTGGAAATGAAGAAAGCAGAAAAAAACACCCTTTTTAGAGCGCAGTAAAGGAAGGAATGAGCAAAGTGAACATTCAAGTGTACAAAGCTGTCTTGTGGGTGCATTTGGTGCGTATGCCTCCTCTCCTGCTGCCAGAATCAATAAACTATAATAATGGTTGGAAATCCTTTCCCTCGGGCACATTCCATTCGGCTAACTGGTGAACTAAAATCCTCCCAACTGGTACAAGTTTCCACTCAATGTGCTTTTCTCATCCAAGCGTGAGTATGAGGCCTATCTGTCCTGGATCTCCCATGAAAAGTGTGTGCAGGTGTCCCGGACATTACATCACCTCTGTACATACATATATACATAAAACATACATGCGCAGCCTTTAAGACGCGCCTGTGAAGGCTCCATATTCTTTATGGCTCAAGTGAATTCCAGCAGCTTTGGCTGAGCTCGGCTCCACAGTAAGTGCTGCTGGACACATCCTCTTTCAACAGCTTCAAAAATGTCCCTTTTTTCCCGGAGCCTTTCTGAGGCCGCGTCACTGACCCGGCATGCTCAGCGGTGAACTTCCTAAACTGCATCTGCAGCTTAACAGACACGAGAAACCCCCGAAGCGCTGTCTGTGCTTTGTGCGGAAAACCTGCATTCTTGAGTTTTTAAAAATATTTTTTTAGCTGCTGCACACGAAAAAAGTGAAGGTCCCTCTGCGGCATCTCTGGTTTTATGGCTGTAAGGTTACGTCAGTCATACTTAGCTTCACACTTTCTGGGTATGCCTGAGATGAAACGTTCAGACTCTGAAAAAACATCTGAAGTGCAGACAAAGAAAAGAAGAGGAACTTACCATCTGTGGTTTCTTCTCCAGCCAGCGGCTGGCCCCGTCCGTGGCCGTAGATGGCAGACACAGACACCTGATAACGTGTCTCCGGGGTGAGGCCGTCCAAAACTGTGGCGGTGGTGCCTCCTGGGATCACCTTTTCCCCAGACTCCTCGCTGAACAGAGACTTCCACGTGATCCTGTACTGACGAACGTTCCCCGGGGCCGCGGTCCAGGACACGGCAAAGCTGGTGTCGGTGACGTCGCTGGTCACCAAGTCTCTGGGCGAGCCGAGCTCTGGAGGAGAAGTTCACAGATTAGCCGCAGTGGAACAGATTTATCCGAGGAAATTCGCCAGGATTTATTTTGATTGGTTTCAGTAACTGGGCTGAGATGGTGGTGTTAGCACTCAGGTATTAAAAATGCTCCTGTGGCTTTGTCCAGGTAGTATTAATTTCTAATGCAGATATATAAACATCTGACAAAGTGAGTAAGACACAAATGGACAAAATGAAAAACGGCAGCGACAAACCACCAACAATCCCTCATCTGTCTCCACTTTAACCCCTGAGGACGTGTTTGGGCACCCCGATTTTCTCCCTTCATAATAAGAGACTGTAGGAAAAACGTCTGGAAAACTAATCACACGTCCTCAGCACCTCTCCTGACAGCTCTTTCATTTTCCACTGAAGCAGAGGAAACCCGATCCAGAAAAGTGTGTTTGCTACGACTGCAGATGCCGTGCTCCCCGTTTCTTTTCCTAGGAAACTGTCATGAAAGGAGAAAGATGCAGAAAGGCAGGGAAGGGAACTTTGTAGTGGTGCTTCACAGCAAGCAGCCAGCGCACGCTTGGCTGAGGAGGACGGCCCTCCGGTCTGGATATACCACAGGATGATGAGCCGCCACGCATAGCCTCCCACACAGCCTCTGGGATCCTGATCCTCATTCAAACACCTAAGCCACTACATGCAGGCAAAGCAGCGCTGACCAGCTGGGTGGTCCCCCTCGAATCTCATTTATCAAACCTCACCAAATGTGGTTTAATAAAAGGAAAAATGCAATTTCAAAGAATGCAATGGAACAGAAACCTCCTATAAATGAAATGCTTGATGATTTGGAAGCAGAGAGACGGCCCATCCACTCCGGTTGAATTGGAAACTGATCTGAACGGAAGCAACAGCAGCAGCAGCAGGCGCGCCTGCCAAGCAGAAATCTGCACCTTGAGAGCACGGAGATGAGACGCTTGTCAAGAGTAATGGCCATAACCACAAATTAATGAAGAGCTCTGATTTATGAACACCTTGAAACCAGCGTGGGCCCTTCAGATCAGATCTTTCCATCAAAAGACTTATCTTTGCCAAGCAAATGAACTTGACTGACTTTACCAGCTGTGTGCGAACCAAGGGCAAAAAAAACCCCATAATGACTTCTGCAGACAGCGGCTCACTTTCCATCAGCACTCGCAGACGAGCTGAAGAGAAGCGGCTCAAATACACAGACCAGCAAAGGCTCACGCTTCCTTTTTTAGTTCAGTGTTTGCTTAGAAAAAAAAAACGCATGTTTAGATCTTGTTGCATTGTTTACAGTCCCAGCTATCAAAATAGAAGAATTATGGCAGCTTCTATATAACACCCCACCCACCTCATATTGCATCCTACCCATCAAGGCGAGGAACTCTCAAATTAAGATCTGAAACAAGGGTGGCTCAGTGAGGCCTCACCCATGTCTAGAAAACCACTTATGACATAACTGAAGATCATCTGAGAGATTTCCTGCAGGGCATGCGCTGACATAACCGTCACATCTGCAGCCAAAGGTGTCCAAAGCTTGAAAGTATAAATGACTGCACTTGAAATGAATCAGCCGTGAAAACGCACTTCCAGCCTTCCAGTCCCGTCCTAATCATTTTACACAGCTGGATGGGCTCCAGCGGGCCGCTGCATACATTTCTAACCTTAGGTCGGATAAGCTCCTTCAGGATTACCTGACTGCACTAAGCTGACTGACGCAGCCTGGCTTTCTCTGTGAACTCCTTCAGAATCGCTTTAGGAAGCACATTGTGCCATCTCAGCACTGGCAGCGGAGTTCAAACTCCCCTCACTTTATTGCTCTTGGTTCTCACACACACGGGCCACAAAGATACAGTTTGCAGTGTCTGTCAGCCAAGGCTGAGTCTTTTTACCTCAAAGGACCTTTTACAGGGGTGGAAAAAGTCCATGCAAGAGTTTGGCAATATTAAACCTCATTAAAGGCATCAAATCAAGTCAAAACGCCACAGTTACACCTGGTGTTTTCAGACCATTTGAGGTGTCATGTAAGTCGTTAAGCATTTGATAAATGGGGGTTGAACATTTGACCTCTTAGTAAAGAAATGAGTCTTTTATACCAGCAGGTCACCCTGAGGCATTCTCTCTGCCTCCGCCTGTCCTCCGCCTGTCCTCCGCCCCACCCTGGAGGGAGACGAGACGCACAGCTCACCCAGCTTTCAAGGTCCTCTTAGGTAACATCTTCCACATGCTGAATAACACGCCCACTTCTTAAGTAAATAGCTGTGCCATGTTTGTGTATAATATCCACATTTAACACATTAATGTAAGCATTCCCTGTGACTCCGTCTCTTTGCTCCTGCCTGGTGGTTTCAGGAGGTTTTTATTCTGCTCTGCTCGAGGCTTCTGTACTGACAACCATCCTCTGTGAGCCGTAAGAAAGCCCTTTGTGTGAGCCACTTTCTTCCAGTTCTTGCCTACATGCACTTCCTAGAGTGGGTCCCTCACAAAGGGTGGCAAACAATGAGATCAGTGTTAAGGCATGCTGATATCATGACAGCTTAATAAAGATGCATAAACAGAGTGCTTTGTCATGGAGCTGACTGCACAGCTCCGACCTGTGGAAACAGCTATAATCCAAACCAGGCTCTTTGGTCAGTGTGGGAACGGCAAAAAAAAAAGATGTTACAAAGAAAATATTCTGTCATTCACATTTTTATGCTCACCAAAATTTACAGAAAAAATTTCTTTGTTGAAGTTGTAAAATCAAGATGGAATCTAGTTAATTATTCACCCTGCGCTGGAAAGTATGCTCTGCAGTACCTGAGCCTATTAAAAGCAGATGCATCCAGGACCTCACCAGCCCCACAAATTAATATCAAAGACGGAGAACTCTGCTCTCCATGTTGTGCTCAGCAGAACAGCTTTAATGTGTCGACGGGCCATTTTCATCTGCATTCAAAAAAGATGAATAAATCACTTTTTCCTGAGACTGTGAAATGCACTCTTTGATCTTTAACTACCCAAAAAGAGCTCGTTAACTGGCCGAGCTGAATTTCTTCTTCTGCCCTTTTATTAACAGTTTGGAAAAAAAAGAAGCGGATTTCATCTGATCACAAGTAATTCATCTTTAATTCCAGAGAATTATGGGCTGTTTACAAATTTCAGCCCGGTCAGCCTGGCTCCCTGATTTCCTTTAATGCACAACTAATGAAACCCTTCAGATTCATAAACACAATCTTCAGTCACAATTGTAAATGACTGGAATTCAAGGACGCAGCTGCTAAATTGACAAGCAGCGATTATTATATAACAGTCACCACACAACCCCCCCCCCTCCCCATAAGCTGCTGTACAACAGTAGGTCACATGACCCAAAGGTTTTCCCAGGCACGCATTCCATAGGTTTACAAGCATTCCACACCCACTTCGAGCCACCTGAGCCTGTAGTCTGTGCTGAAAGAATTACTTCCTCACCAACCACAACTCGTACACTCAACCAACCAACCAGTTCCTCCAAGTGTAATGCAGTCATCCTGACGAATGCCAGATGCCACATCCGTGCAGAGGAACAAATTCCCAAAGGTGTTTTACAGTTTTACAGCATGCAGAGCCCTGAAGAGCTGGAAATATTGGATATGGAAATAATCCTACTATGCTTCAAAAGTGACCAATATGGCAGAGACCCTTACCTTCTAAGGTGGTTCCTGTGCCCAGAAGAGGATCACCCATACCAGAAGAATAGCGAGCGCTGACGAACAGCTCATATTCAGTGGCTGGTTGGAGGTTCTTCAGCGCAGCCTGGGTGGTGTCGCCTTTGACAGATATCTCCTTCCTCTCGCCTCCCTCGGCGGGTTTGAAGGCAATGCGGTACTGCAGAACATTTCCAGGAGCAGCCTTCCACGCCAGCTTCATCGTAGATGTTGTTTCATCAAAGACACGCAGGTCACGGGGAGTGCCGCGGACTGAAGGCAAAAATGCATCATAAAATAATTCGTATTTGTCAAACAGACGTTTCACAACACTTTCTGATGACCAGTAGTTTTCCTCACTCACCTTCTTTGGTGGTACCCTCCACCTGCATCTCGCTTCCAATGCCGGATGCGTACTCAGCAGACACAGACACACGGTAGGTAGTGATGGGGAAAAGCTCCTGCAGAACTATGGTGGTCTCCGGTCCGATGGTCTGGGCCTCCAGGATCTCCCCTGTTCCGCTCAGCGGGACGTAGGACAGGCGGTATCTGATCACTGAACCCGGTGCAGCTTGCCACGACACCCTGAAACTGTTTGTCGTTTCTTCTGTAACTCGGAGATTTCTTACAGTCCCTTGTTCTGAAAAGACAAACACAAATTATAGAGACTAAATTCTCTCATTTTGATAACTCCAACTGCAAATCCAGGTAATTCTCTCACCTTCAAGCGTTGTCTCTTCACCGGTCAACGGGAAACTGTCCCCTTTGTCATACTGAGCAAAGACATTGACTTCATAGGCGGTGAGAGGATAAAGATGGGGAAGAACGGCTGTGGTGGTATCGCCGGGCAGTGCCAGGGTAACGTAGTCTCCGGTGACGTCTTCAGCCTTGCGGAAACGCAGCAGGTAAGACAAGACATTGGCAACAGGAGCTACCCAGGTAGCACGGAAGCTTCGGGAGGTAATCTCGGAAAACCGCAGGTCAGTTGGTGGAAGCAAACCTGAAAATCAAAGAAATTTCATCAAGTATTTGAGTGCACAGACAGGTCGTGTATACGACGTTCCTGAAGCTGCTGTAGTCACGTTCCTGTTCTTGTTATAACATTGTTTAGCAAATAGAGTTCAAAAGGTTCCGATTGCATTGCGGAGTGTTTTGGGCTGCAGGTTTCAGCACCTCTGAAACTCTTGCAGGAAGCTCTTCTGTGACTTTGTGGTACGCTTATTGGCAGCTACACTTAAATGAGTTTTGGCCTGTGCCGTGTCTGACTGCATGGCTATTTGCCACTACATCAGCTCCTAAAAATGTGGCTGAGACAGTCATATTTCACGGTGTCTAATATCCTATGGAGCAGTATGAAGGTGCTAACACATGGTAGCCATCAAAGAGAAAAGTAAATCTGAACTGATGCAGAGAACTTGTGGAGCGTGGCTGCGCTCCAGGTCGTAGTACGGGACTTAATCTTCTTCTACTTACTCCTCTTTTTGATGTTGAGCAGCTCCTGTTCAATCCTCAGACAGATGGACTGAGTCAGCTCCTTCGAGATCCTCTGAAAGGCATCAAAGTCCTCCACTTCATAGACGTGAGTTTCTGCTGGTTCATTGGCGATGGCCTCCAGCTCCGTCCTCACTGCATCCTTCACACCAACGGCAAATATTTCCACATCAGTATTCCTCAGTTTGGTGGCTGCATCCCTGAAAGAGTCTGACGACTTTCCGTCCGTGATCAGGACCATGACGCGGGGGACATTCTGCCTCGCTCCACGAGCTGGGACAAAGATCTTCTCCCTGACATAAGTCATGGCCTTGCCCGTATTGGTGGAACCGCCACGGTAGGGGAAGGTGCGCACAGCTTTGACAACAGCACTGATGTCATGGTGAGTGTTGAGGGCAAACTCAGTGTACGGATCACGACTGTATTGGACCAAGCTAATCTGGACTTTGTTCGGTCCGATGTCAAAGGAATTGACCAGAACCTCCAAGAAGGCACGGACTTTTGCAAAGTTTTGTAATCCGATACTGTACGAACCGTCAACCAGCAGGACTACATCGGCCTGCACATCCACCCCCAGAGAGCACTCTGGAAAAAGATGGGAAATCAAGGGTTACACGACTGCTGCTGATTTATTCATGAGTACATCGAACTCAAAAGTAGGCACACGTGACAATAAACCACCTTACCTGTTGACACCTTGACAGGCTGTGTCTTCTCCAGTGCAGTGATGGGTTCACTGGGAGTCAGACCTTTGAGGGCGTACAAGTTAATTTCATACACAGTCTCGGGGGAAAGGTCACGGACATTGATGGATGTCTGTCCAGCTCCGATGTACAGCTCTTGGCGTTTCATCCCAACCAGCATGGGAATGAGGGTTAGCTTGTAGCCTGTGATGTCACCCAGAGACGCATCCCATGTCACCCTCATTGACTTGGATGCAATTTCTGTGACCTGCAAGTTAGAGGCTGGCTCCACCACTGAGGGGGAAAATCAAAGGGAACGAGATACTGGACGTCAGTATCCTGCAACAGCACTTCATACGATAACCGCAGAACCCCATACGCACAGTTATTAAGTATCTTTGACTCACTTTCTTCTCCGCTGACCAGAGAGCTGAGCTGCTCATCGACACCGGAGCACACTTCTCTTATGATCTTTTTCTGCACCTCCTGGATCACGTCAAAGTTGGGTACATTGTACACATGTTTGCTGTGAGGCGTGGAAGCAATTTCCCTTAGCTCATCCTCATCTGCTCCTTTGATACCTGTGAGGGAAAACAGTAACTCATGTGTTAGGTCTGCCTGCGGGACAGATGTTAGGCAACGCAACAGCGTTTGACTTTAACTGAGGCAAAAATGCATCTTAAAATGAGCCATCAATGGAAAATCAAATGCTTTCTTCACATGGGAGAGCACAATTCATAAAAACACACTGAATAATAAACCATACCGAGGACAAATATTTCCACTCCAATGTTCCTAAGCCTTTTAGCATGCTCCTCCACCGCGTCTTGGGATTTTCCATCCGTGATGAGCATGGCTACCTTTGGAAAAGCTTTCCTGGATCCGGCCGCCTCAGTGAAAATGTTTTGAACCAGGTAATCTATGGCCTCGCCTTTAGAAAGAAATTCACAAGCATTTTGAAGTATTTCACAATTCAAACAGTAATCATGTTAAAAAATTAGATCGGTACCCCGTCGTCTCACCTGTCATGGTATTCCCTCCTTTGTATGGAAGTGCATTGATAGCCTGGAGCAGGTCTCCTCTCCTGGTGTAGCGAGTGAGGGGGAACTCGGTGCGAGTGTCTGTGCTGTACTGAACCACAGCGACCCGCGTTTTGTCCTCGCCGATGTCAAAGGCTCCTGCCAGGGCTCCGATGAAACTGCGGATGTGTCGGAAATTTTCTTTTCCCACGCTCCACGAGCCGTCCACCAGGAAAACCAAATCAGCGATCGCGCTGACCGAACACTCTGAGGGCGGACGGGACATTTAGAGATGAGCGAACACAGTTTAACTGATCCAGGTTAGGTTTGGCTTTTATTTGTGATTATGGGCTTAAAATCTCTAAAAGCAGAAAAATGCAGTCTTTACATTTTAAATCAAACACATTTAAGTGCAAAAAGAGATATGGCAGCTACGATATTTTAATTCAGCCCATTTCTTCTAAATAAAACGAAACCCCTGACGGTTAGCTGGATGGCTGAGAGATGTGCATTCTCACATCAAAGGAACTATGATCCAGGGCCAGGCGGTGGGCTGGTGCAGTCATTCCAGCAGACTGAGGCAAAAATGTGCCTTTATAGACTAAATATTCAAAAGAGGTTCCACTTTTATACTTTGAAATCCTCAAGACTTGAACTCATACACGCACTTTTCCAGAACATTTAAGTTGACTGGCAGGACGTCCGTGGATGGACTTTAACCCTCGATCCCTGTGGTCTCGTTCGCTCTGAGTCCTGCTCCTCGTGTCTCACGTGCCACACTCAGAAAACGACCTGCTTTCGTGAAAATGCTCTGACTAAATGTTTCAGAGGATCGGGGCATATGGTTACAGTTTCCAATCATCACACGGAGGGAAAGTGTTTGTCCGTCAGTCACCACAGTCTGAATGAAAGTATGCCTCATTAAAGCTGTGCCACATCTACATCTTAAAGGTTAAAAGGACACCTGACTCCTGTCCTTCTCCACTCCGAGACTCATAATGGAAGCTTTCTGTTGAAGGCCTTCCTTTCCTTTTTTTCCTTCATTTTAACCAGCCCACTGGTTAAAATTAAAGTGCCTTCCCAATCACTGCCAAAATCCCATCTGCTTACCCAGTTACGACCCAGAAAGATGCCTGACCAAATTATTCCATGGGAATAAATAATATGGTGACAGCCGTAAAGGAAAATTGTGATTTTGGCTGACACTGCAGTAAACATACTCACTGATTGCATCTGCCTGTGGCCTCCTGACCTGTCCGCTGCTGTTACTGGACTGGACTGAAACACAGGAAACACTCGGCGGGTTAACGCCACCTCTGATTCGCTCACAGCGGAAAAAGGCAAGAAAATCAACACATCATAAAATCCATACGATCACACGCACACACAAACACGCATCTCTGTGCTGCAAACAGTGAGCAATTCAAGAGTCCGTAAACAGATGTGCTTTTTTTTATGGCTAGATGGAAATGCTATTACTTCACTTTTACTAGCATATTATATGGTTCCATTTCTCCGCTGCTCAGGGAGGAAATGCTTTGTATCAAAAACAGAATTTAGAATTTAGCATCGCAGCAGGGAAAAGTGATTTCCTGATGTCCCGCTACTTCACGCACAATAAGGACTGGGTGAGGCTTTATGTTCACACACTCGCATCACTGTAACGTCACAATGGAACAAAAAGCACTGATGCTGCAAACACTCACATTAAACACACACTTCTGAACTGACTTACTGGTCACTTGTCCAAAGATGGGGAGGCTCTCCTCTGAGCCGTAATAGGAGCTTATTGACACTGAGTAGTCCACATCAGGGGTCAGATCAGTGAGAGAGGTGGTGGTGGCGTACGCATCAAGGGTGAAGTCTCTGCTCGGTTCATCTGAGGAGATCAAATCAGGCAGTTAGAAGGCTGCTGGGGTGCAAACTGTGTGTAGTATCAGTACACCTGCACAGGTACTGACCTCCATCTGGTACCTGTACTTGTATTCTGAAGCCCTCTATCGTTGATGAGGGCCTCACCCACGACATTTCCACCGTATTCTCATTTAGAATGTGAAATTTCAAGTTTGAGGGCGGCTCCACTGCAAATAAGAGACGAGACGCTGTTAAATCACAATACGCGACACGTGACGTGTATGACTGTGGGCACATTTATGATCCAGTCAAAGGAATCAGACATTCACATGAATCCCAACGACAAACACTTCATGACTGAAGCGGACTCGTTCGTTGTTGGGCGTCAAACACACAGCACGACCCTTTGTGAGGGCGACAGGTGAGGAACACGTGACAACAATGACAAAGTGTGAGAAGCCATTTTGGGTCAAAATGGCGCTTGTTTGAGTTGCCCGGCCGAGATGGCCGGCAGCTCAAGCACTGGCATACACACGGTGTGCACGGATCCACGCAAACGCCACCACAGTGCAAACACGGAGTGAACCATCCAACACATGCTCGGTGCAGTTACAACGCATGCGCGACCACAGACTGCTCTGCCGCGTGATCACAGACACACAACAGCGGCTTCATTCTTCAGTTACCGATTATACAATGGAATCAACGATGCCATGTAGCTTGTGACACACATTAACACCATATGTTATATATACGTTGTATATAAACATATTTGAGAGACCAGATATTTGTTAAGACTCTTTACCAAAGTGCGTGGCACACATCCATTGCAAACCTTCCAAAAAAGAATACACAATTCGTCACCAGCGACTCTTGTGTACTTTTTCAGCTGCAGCGAGAGAACAAGACTTCTTCAGACAACCAAATGTGCTATTACAGAGAGAGGTGAACATTAAAATCAATATGGAAAACATGAAGAGTGTGAGACGACCACAGGCCTTTACATGGAGCTGACTCGATCACAACATCATGCAGTGTGTACATGAGAAAGTTGTTTGGCTCAACAACTTTGATTGGCTGGACATTAGTTTTCCATGTACAGACAGAGATGACAAACATATTTTAAAATGATATTCTTCTTGCATCTGTCGGTTACAAGCAAAGGAAAAGGCAGCGTGAGGGAGAGCGTGTGAGGACCACACATGCACTAAAGTCACAGCAACAAACAACCTGCAGACTCACTCACAGTGTCAGTGTTAGTTCATATTCACAACCTCGCGTCTCAGTTATTGATCTAAAACTACAATCGTGTGATGTTACCAGTTTTGTCACTTACATTAGTTTCTGAAGGCAACAATAGAAATTCAAGCAAAGAGGGAACGATTAATGAAATTATTTTTTTGTTAAAAAAAAGAGGTTAGCACAGCTCATCATGCAGGATCTTTGGGGGAAAGTCCTGATTTCTTCATGGAGCAGAGGAATACCATAAGAGGGACGTGAGCATGCATGAGCAGCAAAGAGCTGCGGGTGTATAACTGTTATTAATAAGAGTGCCACGGGAGGCAAGAATATCATTGTAAAATATACTATGAGAAGGAAGCCATAGCTTGGGACACACTGAATGCACAGGCAGATGACAAAGAGGAGCCCACCAAATACTTAAAAACTGGGATTGGAGGATCACCAACCTGGCATATCAACTCAAGGAGCCCCGATGGACCGTGATGCCCCTGATTTCTCCGCGAGTACTCCAACATCAAAATGGTAAGGGTGTATAGAAGTATGAGTTGGGGGAGGGGTAGTGAGTAGCACAACGATGGATGATGGATCAAAAAATTCAGGAAGCATTTTTTTTTAGGAGGGGCTTCGGCTGCAGGGCGCGCCTGCCGCTCCCACGGTTGTTCACGGTGAGGTGGTCTGAGCATCGTGTTTGGATTCGCTACACTTCCTCTCAGCGTGTCTGTCTGCTCTAAAAACAGCAGTGCTTTTGTCAAAATAATCTCAGGGAGGTTATTTGCTTTTGTTACATGATGTCTGTCCCATCAGTTCCTAATAAAGGACACTTCTGTCTTCCAGGGGCCAGAATCTGGCTACTGTTGTGTTACCTCAGTCTCCAGCAGTCAGCCAGCCAACCAGCTATCCTGACTTGAGCTGCTGCCAGTAGGAGAGACCGAGAAGAGGAGGAAAGAACACTGACTCTCCCAAAGAGGCAGGACGGATGCCAAAGTAATTCCACAGCCTGTGCTGACATTAAACATTACTGAATATTACCTTTCCATATGTCTCGCAACTCAGCATTTTCACAAATGCCCACAAAGAAGCTGGAGAAAGGCTCTTTGTCTTTGTGCTGTCTGAGGAGTCCTTCCCTATTCCATCTTTTTACTCAGTTAGTGGAGCTTTACAAGGTAGACGCCTCCGCCGTGCAAGAGCAGGTTTTCATTCCATATTTCTATGCTTGTCATTATATTTTGGACTGAGACGTTTGAGTATGTAATTACACAGTCATTATCCATCAAAACTACAGCAGATTTCTGACCATTTTTATCTGATGTGTGCAGCGAAATCATTTAACCTCTACTAAAACTGTAGCATGTAGGCATAAACTCAGCGTGACACTTGAGTTTTAATCACTTGCATTTTCCTTGGACGGCTCCATTTCCGTGCTACTCCATCCTTGGAGCAACACTGTGAATAGGACGGTACTTGGGAATTACAGCCGATTTATCCGCTGCAGCGAATGGAATAACCTGCTTTATATATTTGTCATGTTAATATTGAGCTTAAAGATTTCTTTGTATTTAAAGTGATCATACTGTTGCTGTCATACACACTAATTTAATGTTTTACCAGCTATCAGAACCTCTGTGCATGTTTACAGGCTCCTTCTGCACCTTTAATATAATGATCATAACATTTATGTAAGCCAGCTTAATCAGGGCTTAACTGCCCAGTTCAGGGCAGTCTTCCCATTTTTGCTTTGGAAAAAGCGTCAAACTGCTAAAATATTTACAGGGAAACATTAACCATGAAATGCTTTTTGTTCTAACTTTAATGCATCCAGTGAAACACTGGAAATTAAATCAACTTTACTGCGCATGGTTTTGTTAAACGTGCCAAATCTGAATGAGATAATTGCTCCTGCAGTTTTGGTTTTAATCATCTCAATTACAGCCTGATTCCCAGTAAATGGGACCTGGATTGGAAGTTCACATCAAAGCCTGCAACAAAGTCCTAAAAGATAAATGTGAGAAAATGCTGCTAACGAGGGATAAAAGATGACAGGGGTCAAGGAATCAGTCACATAGTCAAAACATCATACATGTGAAATAAGAATAACTTTATTCAGTCAGTACAAACAGGTCAGTATTTGGATGAATCTCTCACATTAAACAGCTAATTCCTGCCGCTTAAATAACCAGTGGAGATAAAAAGAGAAAGGAGGAGATCCAGAGTGGACAGGGTTGATAGTGTGTGAGGGGAGTGAGGCCAGATGGTTTGTATTTACCTTGAGCATCTATGGAGGATAACAGAGCTGCCAGGAAGGCAGCGGTGGCCAGAGACAGCCCTATCTTCATGTTTGCCTCTGTGGGGTCAGCAGCGCATCAATAAGTCTGAGGACAAAAAAAGAACATTTGCACATCTGGAGCTTTTTTTTCCCCCCTGTGATCTAAGCAGCAGCTTTACACCTAACTGAGTGCTGTGAACTGAGAACCACCCCTTTGTCTTCACAATTACACAAAGCGCACGCAATTCTGCCTGAATTATTACCTCTGAATATAAATCCTGACAGATAGCTTTAATTAGTCAGTCATCATTTTCCATCATGGCACAAAAACCGCGGATCAATCTAGACTCCCTCACAGCAGCCACACCTCGCTGCCTGCGGTTGACTCCCACAGCCTGAGGGAGAGCATTTTCTTCCCACTGGAGCTGCAGTTACTCAGTAACGAGAGAAGGAAAACATTTAACGCACAAACTGGAAAAATAATGTCTTTCTAGTTGTTTGGTGATTTTGGCAGCTCGCTGTGCGGATCATTACATGCAGTAGTCTCACTTTAAAGGCTGGATGGCCTTATCGTTTCTCCAGAGCCGAGTCTGTGATATCACAGGCTACTTAATGATGATTTATTTTCATGTATTTAAAAAAAAAATTGAAACTGTGATCCCAGCCGCTTTTATTTGAATATTGCTTCCCCGACTCCATTTTTAAATCTCTACAAATGTGTAATTGTTCTCTTGAAAAAAGAAAAAAAATGTTTTTAAAATGTTGCAGATTTACTTAAATATGATTATTTGTCTGCAAACATTTTTTGTTACAAAAGCAGAAACCGCCTCGGTCTGAACTCGGACTCTTTGCTCTCAGCCGCAGGCTGTGCGCCCCGCCTGGCGCACGACTGAGAACACTGCAGCTCCGGACCGAAGTGGATCTCATGGCCCCTCCGACACCAGGAGATCAGCTGAGACAAAATTCCGAGACTAAATCTAAGTTAGAACAGGTGTGCCTGCCTCTTACACTGATTTTTATTTCTTTAAAATCTTGTTTCTTTAAAATCTTTAAAATGTTCTTATCTTATTTCAACAAGTTATTTCAAACTTCTATATTTTTGTTCTTATTGCACCTTCAGTGAGCATCTGTGCTCAAAGCGCCTTAAAGTGCCAAACTGTGAAATAAAAAATAAAAAATCTAATATTGTCCCAAATATTGTGGGGGGGGGGGGGGGAAATGGTCTTTTTATCTTAATTGCTATTAATTATAGTCTGTTTACTCACCTATTCAAGCTCCCAGAAAAGTGAACGGATCAAATGTGAGAGCAGCCCTCTCGAAGCCTCCCCCCTCAGGAAAGTAAGAAATTTCAGGAGCTGCGTCTGGACCCCCTCTCCTCTCTCTCTGGCTACTGGAAGCTCCGCCAGCAGATGTCCAAGAAGGGAAAGCCTCTTTCCAAGTGGGAAGAATCTTTCCACCATCGGCTACTTAATAGCGGGGGGAGTTCCCAGCTCTCAATTCACCATCATCATCATGAGCTTCTTACGAAAGCGTCGTCCTTCACTTGATGCGTGTCCCCCGCTAAGACCGGCCCGGTGTTTGGAAATGTCATTTTCCCTGCATTCCTTCGGTCTGGCGCTTTAATGAGTTTCCTGCGCCAATTGTGACTTAACAGCAGGGGCACCTTTGGCCAGGCGGCACTGAGAGGGGAAGCGTTTCATTTGCGCAATAAGGAACATCATCCAGCTTATTTACGCAGACGTCAGCTGAAAGAAAAGTTTCAGTTTTTCATTTTCAAGCATTTTTCCCTATAATGCTGCTTGAAGAGACAAAAGAACAAAATTATATATGCGCTGGTTCATCTTTCATGGTTGTTTCTTTTAGAAACAGTTTCAGCAGCAGTTTCCCCGAAAAGTTCTGAGCGATAGGTTTATGCTGCCCTCTAGCCGTCAAAGTAGAGATCGACAGCAGGTACAGGCTTATTGCCAAAGATTAAAAAAACAAAAAAAACAAAACCCATGTAGTCTAAATAAAATATATCACAAGGAAATTCTTGGGATGTTCCTAAAATATAGAAAATGATGATGGCAACAAAATGACAACAGCAGGAATCTGGAAACAGAGCGACTTTACTTTGTTCAATGAATAAACAATGATTTGAAGCAGGAAACAAAGTGACATTAGTGAGCCTGAAATTTTGCAGGGATCTGATGAATTACATAAAGCATCTGCAGAGTTACACCATGATACAAACATCCAGGAGGATGATTTGGTTTCACTGTGGCTTCTTTGGGCATCACAACACTAAACAGCACATATAAAACACATCCACTCCCTGTGAGGAGATCAAACACGTATTACAGATGTAACCAAGACACAACACGAGTTAGTTATCTAGACTTCAAACAGCCTTCATGATGCATCGTGAAATTACAGACATTTTACTTTAAAAGCCAGTTTCGGGGGGGAAACACTGGGGTCAGGACACGGGCGTGTTTCATCCAGAACACAGAGACGTCTGAAATTAGCCTGACTCATCAAATCTCAGATGAAAGCTGACATACCAAACACAGTGAGAGTCATTGTGGCTCTGCGGAGCAGAGCGTCCTTTGACCCGCCCTGTAGATGAGCCTCCTGTTCCCACCCTCCTGTTCACAGAGTGAAGGCACATTTTTCCTGACAAAAGGAGACTCACGGGTTTGAACGAATGTGTTCCTGCTAATAAAAAAAAAGGAAATGAGAATAATTTTACATGTCTTCTTCCCCAAGCACAAATGTTCAAAGTTTGCTCACAAAGAGCTCAGCACTGGTTCACCACAGACACCAAATGATGCCACTTCAGCCGTGCTTGTTCTGGGATGTAGCAGCATTGCTGGGCCCTGTGTAAGCTCCAGTTTGTGCTATTATGGAAGATCAGCAAAGCCTCCCACACTTAAATGTTGACTTTGCAATGGATTGTTAACTAGCAGCATGTAAGCATAATTAGTAACCCCCAGTCCACCTACAGTATTATAGGAGACAGCTCACTGATGTGTATCTGTCAGGCTGCAAAGAAGACAAGATTAGATTCTGTCTCCAGAGCCTGCGAATAAAAAAAAAAGATGCTTTAATATTACTGATTAATACTGTTCCCGGTTCTCGACTGTAAAGATTCACAAGTTAAAAACAAGTTTCAGGCACATATTAACTCGTGATTTACCCATGTGCCTCACATTGAGAGCTCACTCTGCAGACAGGCTCATGTTAATAATGACTCACAACAGACACATTGTTTAAAAGTGAATAACCAAGAAACAAGTTCACTTCAAATCCATGATAAAAACCTGTGTTCAGATATGTAAATCCACCCTGAGAGGTTTTTCTTCTCCTCCACGGGGCTGTCCTGCTGTCTGTGGGCTGATGGGGACGGCTTGATTGGAGAGCTGCTGAAGATCATCTAACCAATGATTTCAGTTACAATTAACACTGACACAGCATAAGTGTCATTAAATGACACAAAGTTCATTTTAAGGTGCAGCAAACTGGAAAACTGCCCTTTCTGCAGTGCTGAACCTAAAATGCATTCCTTACATTAAAGGTTGATGCAGCCAAAATGGTGACCCCTGCTGGTCACTCCTGTGTACTGCAGCGGGCAAAGCTGAATTCACTGCTGCCATCGTGGATATTTTGGTTAGTAAAGGGACATATGGAGGTGGATCTCCATTCTTTTCTTTCAGGCTGCTGGAGATTTGCTGCTGTGTTTGGGATCTTTGTCCTGTTGCATGAGTTTCATATCAGCTGTGGGGCGGACGGCCTCACATGTGACTCTAGAACACTTTGGCATACAGAGGAGTACATGATCCACTCAGTGACTGCAGAGAGCCGAAATCCTCAGCCCTCCTCCACCGTGCTGACAGCTGGTCTGAGGTGTTTGCGCAGATGTGCGTCATGGGCAAACATCTGTCTGAAGGACACTGTTCCTGAAGTCTTGTGCTCTGTTTAGATCGAACTTTGCAAACCTAATCTGTGCTGTCATGTTGTTTTTAGAGCACAGAGGCTTTCTCCTGCAGCCCTTCCAAACCAGCCATACCTGTTCAGTCTGTTTCTAATTGTACCGTCATGAACTTTGCACCTGGCTGCTACTTATCCTCTTCATTCCTATAGAAGCACAAAGGGTGCACTTACTTTTTCGCAGGACTGCAGAATCTTCTGTAGAATTTCTCTTTCACGTTACTTAAAAAGACCCATTCAGAGCACACGGCCCGCAAACATGGATGATTCTTATTTAGTTGTCAGACTTAATGAAGACAGAATGGACAGCTAAATGACACTGAAGAGGACAGCACCAACAGCAGGCACGGAGCTCCAGGAAAACTGCTTCTCTGAGTACTTTGGAGCTGATACCTGAGTAACACTTTGATCAGCGTGCTGTATCATTACTGACGGCAGGAGCTGCTGTTGAGTATTTCTGTTGGTCAGATTGAGCTCAGTCTTTTCCTGCTGGCTTCTGTGGGAATCAGCTGGTAAGACAGGTGTGCATGAGAGCGGGGCAGTCACTGTACACCCATAACACACAGGTTATAGTATTCCAGGTACCCATACGTGAAAGCACTCCTCCTCCTGAGTCTGTAACATCTGTTTTTGCATGAGACGATCATTACAGTGAAGCCAATAATAGTGGATTATGGACAGCAGCAAATCACAAATCACACCGACACAGTGACCAGGTTCTTTAATTGGACCCTTATAAAAACCCAAGGAGTTTAAATTTAAACCATTTTAACAGCATCAATAAACCAAGAACAGCCCAGGAGGGCAGAAACAAGGGGGAACCCAACAAACGTGACACTTTTAAAGTGCATATCGTTTGGTCAACGTTAACGAGTCAAAGATGATGTCACACTCCGGCCGAACCATAAAAAAATTAATTTGTGCTCCGACCGCCCACCCAGAGGCACTGTCTTTGAATTAGGAATACTGTATGAAGGACATTTTATGAATAATAAATAAAAGACTGGCTCCTTGGTCACAGTGGAGGGCAGAAAACCACACTTCTATTACTTCGCATTAATAATTTATGACTCTTGAATATCAGTCCTGACCCAAGCAATCATAACCCTTCTATATTTAAGGTAATCTCAGAGCCCACAGAGGTATGTCAGTGAAGTATTATGGTACATTCATCACCGGGTCATATAACTTTACATAATATGGACAAAAACTTGCATTAAAATTACATACATCCTTCAATAATTAAGCCATTCGCAAAGCACTGCTAACATAAAACAGGTACTTCGATAGATAAATAAAAGATTACAGATCTGAAGACATGCCAGGACATTTTCAGCGATCCAGCCTGAAGCTTTACACACAGAGACGCACAGAGAAACTTTAGGTGCCACCATCCTTAGACAAGCACACACTTGTACAGTGTATCCACTCGTGCATGCAGCAACGGCGTCTAGCTCGGAATATCTGCACTGGTGCTGCGGTTGTCGTATTTGTGGTGGATGACGAGCAGAACCACACCCAGGAAGAAGCAGATGGAGCCCACGGTGATGTAGGCGATGCCCAGGAAGGGGTTCTTACCTCCCATCCAGGAGATGGTGCTCAGGATCATCCGCTTGCGACCATCAAAACTGAGCACGGGGTAATCTGATTACATGCGGTTAAAGAGAGATGACTGAGAGTGCACACACATTAACGACTCATCCACTGAGATAAGAACACACAAGTATTTTCACTTATCTTTACACTCCCGGGACCCAGCACCGGGTCGAACCCCTTCACAACTGCATTAATCCTTCATGGCAAAGTTGCTGGAAACTCTCCTCAGAGATTTTGGCCCATATTGATACGATGCTGCTGCAGATTTGTCAGCTGCACCCATGATGCGACTCTCCTGGACCGAGACCTGATGACTGTGGAGGCCGTCTGAGTGCAGTGGGCTCACTGTCAGCTTCAAGAAAGCAGCCTGAGATGCTCTGAGCTTCGTGACGCGGCGAGTTACATGTGTGTCGAGTTCAGAGATGCTCTTCTGGTTATCTGAGTTACTGTTGCCTTCCTATCAGCTTGAAGCAGTGTGGCCATTCTCCTGACCTCTGACATCAACAAGGCATTTTCTTTTATTCGGAGCCTTCTCTGTAACCCTACAGCAGAGCAGCAGTTTCTGAAACACTCAGACCAGCCTGAATGGCACCAACAACCAAAAATCACCTCTCTTCCCCGATCTCATGCTCAGTTTGAACTTCAGCAGGTCGCCCTGACCATGCCTGCACTCCTAAAGGCAGCAGGATGCTGCCACATGATTGGCTCATCAGATGTTTGCATTGACAAACAGTTGACTTTGTTAGGTGTACCTAACTAAGTGGCCAAGCGTGCATCCTTACTTTAGTATATGTACCTGTGCTTAAAAACTATATCTGCACACGTCCTGAATGAAAAGCTTCTCCATCAAGCAGAGATGCTGCTGATGAAACCCGTTTCACCCTCTAATCTGGAACATAAAATCACCTGTTTTGCTTTAGTGACCCGGATACATTTGTCCTGGCAACAGTGGTATCAGGTGTGCACAGAAATTTAGAGATCAATACACAAACCTGAGATAATGATGATGTAAGATTACTGCATTTCGAACCTGTTAAGCTTTAGAAGACAGAAAACCCTCACGCCAGCCTACTCCAAACAGCACGCCCAGCTCGGCTGATGAGATGATGACGACTTGGCTGGAATGTAAAGGATACTGTAGGTAATATTCAACACATAATTGCCACTGGGCAAAGTTGGGGTGGCGCCAGGCTTCTTCTGGATGATGCGATAGAGCTTCCGAAAGGTGGGCAATGCAGCCGTGCGCATCCACACAATGAAGTCCTCGTTGATGAAGCCGTTGTTCTCGGGATCCGATGGGTCCAGCTCGTACACTGGCCTCCTCCAGTTCACTGGCTTGGCCGTGCCTGAGAGAGACATGAAGACAAACCCAGTTAGTCATTGTGACCCAAGTCTACAAGTCCAAAAGATCCTGAGACCTGTGTGCAGAAGTCACCTTGGAAAGCCACAGTCAGGTTGCTGTTTCCACCTGGATTCTTGAATTTCACATGCTTGTCTGTCCACCACGCAATGCCTTTTCTTACCAGAGGAACTTCAGACTGGCTGTTGTTGGAATCGATGTAGTACAGCACCAGAGAGTCTGAAACACACAATCGCTACGTTCAGACTCCAGTCGAGCTAAACGGGAGAAAAATGTAAAGCTGTTCGCCGCCCTCACCGTTGAAAAGGCTGTTAGCTATGGCCCCACATGGGGCAATGGGCAGGTCTCCGCTCGTACGGTACGGCTCACACTCCTTGCTGGGGTTCTGCAAAAAGAGCATAACGGTCAACTGATGGAAGAAACATTTACTGTGAATAATGCAAAAGTGCAACAGTTACAACAGGTAACATCATACCGTCAAAGAAGACGAGTCGCCATTCAGCTGCCTGTCATCTCGGGACTTCACATAGCGTCTGTGGTTCTGATAGAAGTTGGATAAGCCGTAGTACATGAAGACATTACTCTGTGTGGAAGAAGAGACGACATCACAGACAGAATTATGGATCAGTAAAGACTAAGTGATGAGACAAATGAGGACTAAAAAGCCCAAAACTAGATTTTAAATAAATAACTGAATAATCAGTCACTTTTTGTAGCATCCAGCCACCCTGAGGCGTGCACTATGACGAAAGCTCAACACAGCCAGTCTTTCTTTGTATTAGTGGGCTTGAAATCCTAAAACCTGACATCAAAGATAACGGGCATCGCACTGGTGTTATCTGCTGTCTTTGGCGCTTCAGTCTCTGTGCACGCTCACAGAAAAGTGGGAGTTTAACGAGTCATTTCGACCTCATTCCACAGGGGAACCGCCTACTCCAGCCGGAGACGTTAACGGGTGCTACTATAAGAAATGTAAGAATAAAACGGTAAAATGCAACAGTGCTGCTGCAAAAAAGACAAGAGCAACAGTCCAGAAGATCACTAATCTTCCAACTTCACATTCATTTGTTTTACTGCTAAATTTGTTAAACAGAAAGAACAGAATTCATTTTTCTCCTGAATGTAAAGAACTTTCCTCTGTTGACAGGAAAACTCCACCTTCACTCGGTTCAGAATGCAGGTACTTAAAACTCACTGAGGCAATTTTAAATGAAAAGGTTTATAAAAATACAGGTTTCTTTATGTTCTCAGAAAACAAATACGTATTTTAATTTTTTTTTTTTTTTTTAAAAATACTATTTTACAAGTCAAACGAATTGTATTAAATGAAACCAGTTCAGGTAAGCAGCTGGGAGCTTTTTATAAATGATCAATAACGTCTTCTGAAAGCTGGAGAGTGTATTTTAAATCTACACCAATCAATGGTAAAGCAGGCTCCAAACAAACCTTGAGTGCTCTTATTTTTTTTGCGCTCGAAATAGATCTTAATGGACAATCATTGTTAGGAAGGCAGTTTTTTCCCCCTTTTGCTGCATTCTCTGGACTGCAGGTGAAGGCATGCATTATTCATTGGGTCCAGATTACAGGAAGTCGACGCATGACCTGAGCTCACCTCAAACGGCTGCTCCAATGTGAAATTCACAGAGCAGAAACAGGGCTCTGTGCTGTTCCAGGTGACGTTCTTTGCACAGCTGTAGCATGGGCTGTCACTGCTCACACCAGTGTAATCGATCTGAAACAAAGAGGAAGTAGACGAAATAAGCAGAAGCAGACATGTTGAAATGCACTCGTTAAACTACACCTGCTGTACTCCAGTCCACATTTTTGATCATCAAACGGTCAAAAGTAGCTAGAAAAAAAGTACAGATTTCTATGGAACAAGGGAAAACTTTGTTTACTGTACAGGCAGCAATCATGCTTGTGATCACACCGTCGCTCAAAGGCCCACTGAGAGGCAGGAAACCTCACATACATCCTGTGTTTCTTACCTTCTAGTCCAGTTTTGTTTAGACTGACTGAGAGACTTGAAAGTCCCTTCAGAGGATGCAGTTTGTGGTGCTGCTGAAGCACAACACTGCACTGTGTTACATTAAAGGGTGATTCAATCATTTTCTAGGATCGTTAATTTTAAATCTGTGGTACTGTGATTCATGTGATGTTTGAATATCCACCGTTGATGCAAGAGTGTGGGAAACGTGCTAGGAACTTATTCACACCCACATAATGAACACACTTTAACACTTTAGTGCAGTACTGTTGGGTCATTAGTGGACATTATTAACATTGGTGTGACGTAGAAAAGGTTCGTCAACCAGCTGTTCCTGTTTTGTCAGCCTACTTCAGCAGGTTTACAGTGTGTAGATGTGTGTAGCTGGTGTGTAGATGTGTGTAGCTACGCTGGCTGAAACGAGGCGTGCAGAAAAACCGAGAAGAAGCCGGTGAGCCAGCGTGAGTTCAAACCCAGGCACACGGGACTGTAACCGTACCTCATATTCTCTGATGTTGTTGGATGTGACATACAGGCCGATGCCAATGGGGATGAAGATGAGCCCAATAACGAAGAAAGCAGGCAGCACACTGCCTGCCGTGAGGATGGGCTGCCAGGCTGGAAGTCTCTGCTGTTTGAACGCCGTGTTGTCCGGTTTTCGGGTTTTCGCGGCCCCCGCGCCGCTCGAAGCACCGGAGTGGTGCCCGTCCTCTTCCTTAGCGTTGTAGCTTGACGCCATCATGGCTGCGATCCGCTTGGAGCAAAATAATCCGCTCTGACCGACAGCTGAGCTCCTCCGTTAATCCCACACGGCGAGTAAGGGAGCGAGCGTTAAGGCAAAGGGTAAAACTGTGAGCGGAGCTAACTTTACCCCCAATCTAACGAAAATAGCTACTCATTGCAGTTCTGCTTTCTTCTCTGCCTTCATCTGTCTTGTTTCTCTCTCAGGAGGAAGAAGCCGGAAGCTTCTGAACCAATACAAAGAAGAAACGTAGCAGTTGCGTCATCGTACAACCCGTGTGGTAACGCCCCTTCGTCACATTGCCAGCTGGTTCCACCTGTGTGCGTTTAAAGCTGAAAGGTGCCTTTAGATTTAGATCTCTGACGTTTTTAACCTTTTGCAAAAACATTTCCACACGTTTAACAATTTTCTACACTTTGTTTTTTTGTGTTGAAGTGCAAACGGAGACATTATAACGTTTTGTAGCTAAAGAAATTTACCATGCTTATATTATACATACATTTTATTAGGCCCGAGCCGACCGAGGTCAGCGAGGAGCCTATAATTGTGATCGCTAGGGGCGTAGGCGCGAAAATGGGGGCGGTCGCATGGGACGCAAGTGACCCCGGACCTCATAGGGACGTGGGTCAGGTCGAGACGTTTCCGAAAAGGTATATATGAGAGCGTCCAAGATGGCGAAGGGAGCGGACGTGTTGTAATTGCTCTGCAGAGCAAACCCTGAGACGAAAACTTTTTTG
>JAVDPK010000765.1:381539-393413 GCA_034780415.1 Cichlasoma orientale | reverse complement strand
AGGGCGTTACACCTACAGACACCAAAATGGCTCAGCATAATCTAGACTAGTAGGGCATCAAAAGTTATCATAGGTTTCGTAAATATTAAACGGTCTTGTCACAAGAGGGCGCTGAACTTGCCCTACGTTTTTGCCGTTTTTGGCCTCACCTTTTCTGTCATCACTCGTGCATGCCTTGTCCAATTTGTCCCAAACGTTAATAACTTATGTACATCCGTACCCTGAATCCATAAATGGAGAAACAATGGTATTTCCTGCAATAGCGCCCCCTACAGAATCAAACTAAAATTTACATGTAGGTCAAAAACTTTAGTTACTCCTAGAATTATGAAATTTGGCGTACACATTCAGTACATTGCCGTGATCAAAAAAGTCAATCAGACCCATGCCCCATTTTGCACGCCGTCCCCCGTGGCCACACCTCAATTCCCCATTGTTTTTCAATGGGAAACCTAACATTTGTGCATGACCCACTTTATTCAGGTCTTTTGAGCTGCACATTGACCACAAACATTCCCACTAAGGCCCTTGAAGATATTACATTGCAGAGAGGCGTGGCCCAGCCACCAAGGTGACCTTTGACCCTTCGCCATCACATTTCAATTGCCTCTAATTGTCACATACTTTGTCCCTTTGCCTTCAAACTTCACAAGTGTGATAAGGACCCACCCCTGAACACATCCACATGACATTATTGAATGCCAGTCTAGCGCCCCTAGTGGAAACAGGAAGTTGCTGTAATTTACACACTCATTGTCCAATCTGCACCAAACTTCACAAGTGTGATAAGGACCCTATACTGAAGACATCCATGTGACATTCAATGCCAGTTGCAGTGCCACCTACTTGAAACAGGCACAAAATTGCTCTAAATCACAGGATTACGCAGGTGGCGAGCTGGGGGTTTGTGGGGTCTCGCAGGTGGCTTGCTGGGGGTTTGCGGGGGCTCGCAGGCGGCTTGCTGGGCGTTCGCGGGGGCTGGCAGGCGGCGAGGGCCTTTAACGCCGCTTGCGGCTTTAATTTTAAATTACATTCTCTCATCTCTATCAGAGTAGGCATACCAAAACCTAATTCCACTGGCCTTTTGGACTTTTTATTAATTTCCTCTTCCTCCTGATCGTCCTCCTCAGTAGAACTGTTTCCTCGTCTTCAGCACAGCAGCCTGATGAGATTGCAGCAATCTCTCTCATTCCTCCACTTCTTTTTCTTCTCCTGCTTTCGGCTGCTGGGTCAGCACAGTGGATCATCTTCCTCCATCTCACCCTGTCCCTACTATCGTCCTCTGTCACACCAACCTTGAGGTCTTCTTCACCTCTGAGGTCTTCTTCTTTTCCTCCTGCCTGGCAGCTCCATCTTCAGCATCCTTTGTCCAATATATCCACTCTCCCTCCTCTGCACATGTCCAAACCATCTCAGCCTCATCTCTCTAGCTTTGAGCTGTCCCTCTGATGAACTCATTTCTAATCCTGCTCACTTCCAGTGAAGATCTTATAATCTTCAGCTCTGCAACCTCCAGCTTGGTCTCCTGTCTTTGTGTCAGAGCCTGTTGCTTTGGATGGTTGACCTCAGGTATTTAAGCTCATCCACCTTCAGTTTTTGTGATAACAGTAATATTGTTATAATGTTGTGACACGTCAAAACCTTTGAATAAGAAAAAGTAAAACATTAAACTAAGTAAACTCCGTAAAACATTCTGTCTCTGTATATTTGCTAAAGGCAGAGTTAACAGGGGACTGAATGTCACAGCTGCAGGTACACAGATAAAATCAATTAACATAAATAAGCACACTGCGCGTCCTTCTAATTTCATATTTATTTACAGTAGTTTCAGTACAGATCCTTTAGAGAAGAAATAAACCACCAGTTTCATGTAATCGTGTATTTCCATGTGTCTTAATAAAGAAATTCCTTATAGATCAAATATCCACCCAAGCCAAAAGCCATCAGTAGCAGCAGAGTCTGAGATAATATTTTACCCAAATGCCCATCACAACACACACCAACGTGGATCTGTTTCAGTCTAAGTGGCAGAAATGCAAATGAGAAGCAGAGAAGTAGAAAATGCTTTATAAAAAGTACAAAATCAAATCTACTATTTCATTAGAAAAAAGAGAAATGCCTTGTAAAATATAGCTGAGTTGTACTGGAACATCAAAGCTTTTTCTAAAGCACCATTTACATGTTTCAGGCTTTCCCTCCACTTTGTAAAGCGTTGTTGTTCATGGTGGATTTCTTAACGTCTATCCTCATAGACTGACTCTCAGCCCGTGACTCCAGTTTCACTCCGCCCGAAACCCCCGGGGATCCCAGCGCAGCCTTTCCCATCTTCAGGCTCTTGGACATTGGGATGCGAGTCAGCCCTGTGCGCGGAGGCTGGGCATCGTGCCCGGCCTGTTTAACAATAGGGAGAGAGAGAGGACAGTTTCTCAGGCAGGTAAATGAAGACATTTGAGCAACTCAGACACTCAGCCGTGGATAGATGGCAAAATCCACGCAGGAAAACGGGAATTGTGATTTTCTGCAATCTAACTGAGAACTGCACAAATGAAAAATGTGAATATTTATTCATTCTTTCACGATCGAGCGAGCGCTCGTCCAGGCCAGGTTTCAGGACGCTGCTAATGGTGCCAAGCTGTTTTGTGCCAGCCAGCCGAGGGCACGGAGCCACGGCTGTTTGTGAGTGTAAACAGTAAATACTGTGTAACAGCTATAAATTACAGCGCGACTGTAGCAGGGTGGCAAAATGCCACATCATTATCTCTGCTGCTCTGAGACCTGCACACAGCCCAGTTTCCGTCACGCTAGCCATCCGATCCACAAAGAGCATTTTAAAGGAGATCCAGGGAAACACCACATACAGGGTTGCTTCATCTCCCATTTCTACCAATGAAGCTCACGGTGAACTTATTTTGCCTCGTG
This sequence comes from Cichlasoma orientale, assembly GCA_034780415.1. NCBI lineage: Eukaryota > Metazoa > Chordata > Actinopteri > Cichliformes > Cichlidae > Cichlasoma > Cichlasoma orientale. The sequence continues at coordinate 390,494 of JAVDPK010000765.1, read as the reverse complement.
AAACACCAACGGGCTGGCGTGAAAGGAAACCACTATCGCCTTGAGTGTTCCTATCAACTTTCTCTTTCCCAAAAACGCAAAAAAATAAATAAAGATAAGCAAAAAGAGATCATGCAACTTAAAGAAATCATTCGATATAAAGTGCATAAGCATCACAAACAGAAAAAAGAATCATCCAAAGCCGAATGAAGCTAAACTTACCGCGCTTTGTGTAGTTCTGGAAGACGAGGACGTAACGGGGGAAATTGTAATGCTGCTCATCACTTTGCTCTGCGTGCTCCTGGTAGCGGTGGTCGTGATTTGGCGCGGCGAGCGCAGAACCGTCCCAGTTGATAAGGTCATTTCCTTACTCTCTGTTACAGCAGCCACCGGCCGGACTACCATCTTTGGGGTGTTGCCTAGATGAATGTGGATCTTGTTGTCATCAGTGGTGGTGATGATACTCGTGTTGCTGGGCCCCTTTCGTACAGGCGATGGGACCATCTGCTTCTCAGGGGTAACCCTGAACACGGCCCGGCCCATGGTCATCTCCTGAGGCTCCGGGGAGGCAGGCGCTCTGCACGCTACAGCTGTGCTCACCGTCATGATAGAGACGGGGGACAAAGGTCTTCCTGAGTTAGTTGAGGAGGCTCGGCTGCTTTCTGGAGACTTGGCTCTAGATATAGTTGTGATGGTGACTGGAGACTTGGCCCTTTCAGGGCCCTGAGATCCAGCGGGGGACTTCCTCCGTTGGGTCGGAGCAGAGTAGGTGGGAATGATTGTGATTCTGGATTTGGGTTGAGATGGATTGGGGCTGAGGGGAGCTGAGCTAGAGAAAACATCCCCAGCAGTTGGGCTGCTGATTTCAAGAGTTGCCATGTTGTTTTGGTGATCTGGAGTTACTCGGATGTGTAAAGGCTGTCCCTGCTTTTGGGGCATGGTCAGTTCAGAGGAGAAACCATCTCCATTGTGCAGAGGCTTTTCCAGGTTGGGCTCTTGAGGGCTGTTGTCCTTTTTCCTCATCCAAGGAATCCAGGATCTCTTGATGCCTAAGTCGCTGCTAGATGAAGGGCAACGCTCAACAGCACTGCTTTTTTCTGTGGGCTTCTTCAGGCACTTCTGTCTTAGGTTGTTCATGATGTGATTTTCTTCCTGAACAGACTTTCTGATGAACCCAGCTGGGGTATCCTCCTCTGCTGGCCCAGAGGATGCCGCTTCTGTCTGCACTCCAGTGGATGTTACAGCTACATCCACTATTCTCCTCCCATTTAAGCTGGGCCGTAGCGCTCGACTTTGACGCTTTGCCATCTCGAGTTCTTTGGTGAGATGGAAAACTTCAGTGCTCATGTTCTTGGCTTTCTCCTCCTCTTCCAAGAACCTCTGCTGCAGGACCGAGAAGTCCACTTGGAGCTGAGAAAGCTGGTCTTCTTTGTGCATCAGTTCGTGGATCTTCTCCTTGAGGGCTACCACATCGGCTTGCAGTTCCCTGGTTTTGGCCTCCTCTCTGTTGCAACGCTGATGCAGATCTTCCTCCTGGCTTTCCTCCTCTCCTTTCTCAATTGCTTTATTCCGCGCTATCTGATTCCTCATCTCCTCCACCTGCTGGGACAGAACGTTGGCTTTGTCCTGTTCACTCATGAACTTTTTCTCCAACACATCGTACTGATCCTCTGTCTTCATGAGATCTCCCTCCACCACTTCAAGCTGTTTGAGGCGGTTTTTCAGGCGCTCAATTTCAAATGTCAGTTCCTTAACTTTGTTGTCCTCTCTGCTGATGGGGTCAGATGTTCTCTGCATTTCACATTTCACTGAATTCTTCGCAGAAACTTTTTCTGCTTGCTCAAACCCATCTAACTTCTTTTTCATTTGGTTGACTTTAGAACTAAGATCCTTAGTTTTATCGATTTCATAAGCTAACTTAGTGCTAAGCTCCCCCTTTTCAGTGGTCAAAGTCTCTATTTTGGTTTCCATCTCTGATTTCAATTTTAGGAGCTTTTTGCTTTCTTCTATTAGTTTCTCTGTAACTTCCATAACCTTATTCTGCTCAGCTTTGACCATTTTGCCTAAATCGTCCTTTTTCTCCTCACAGGACTTCACGGTTTCCATCAGGGTCTTTCGTTCTTCCATTAATGCTACAGTCAGTGACTTAAGCTTACTGAGGTCATCCTTAAGGCTCAGCTCAGACTTTTCCAGCTTGAGCTCAGTCGACTCGAGCTCTTTCATACGGATCTTGAGAGCTACGACTTCATCTGAAAGCTCTTTGGTCAGGCCCTTCTCTTTTTCTAGAGCACCGTGTAACTGTGCGCACTCTGCTTTGCTAACGCTGAATGCTCCCTCAAGTTTTTCTAACTCCATCATTCTTTTTTGGAGTTTCTCCACTTCCAGCCTGAGGTCTTTACGCTTACTGTCCTCCTCTTCTAGCCTCTTCCTGAGCTCCTTACACTGATTTTCTGTTTTAGTAATCTCCTCGTCCTTTCCTTCCATCTCCAGCACTCGTTTTCGCAGGTTCTCTAGTTCAGCAATCAGGTTGGAGTTGTCACACTCCCCTTTGCTGATCTTATCCCTTAGCTCATGCAGTTCCTCCTCAGATTTCTTCAGTGCTCTGTTGCTTTCTTCTAGCTCCTCGATCTTATGCGTGAGCCCCAAAAGTTTGGCATTTAGCTGACGATTGAGAAGCTCCTGACTGGCTAGCTTGGCGCTCATGTCTTCGTGCTGCTGGGTGAGCTTGTCAGATTTCTCTTTAAGCTCAGCCTCAAGGCTCAGCACCCTGTGTCCATCCTCCTGCGCACGCTGCCTGGCTTCACTTAGAGCCTGCTCGCGCTGCTGCAGCTGCTGGCCGAGCTCCTGGACCCGCTGGCTCTGTTGGTCTATCTGTTCCAGGTGCTGCTGCCGCTCATTGACCAACATCAAAGCAAAAGACTTCAGTTTGACCAGCTCTTCTCGCACTTTGGCCAGACGCTTGGCGTGCTCGTTCTCCTTCCTGACCTGGTAAGCTTTCTCGTTCTCAAGCAGCTTCTTAAGTCTGAAAGTGTGAAAGCAATAAAAACAGAAGGATGTTATTCTGGAGCTTCACTGACTTTAAATGTCAGCATTTTCCTTTTTTGTCACTGAAAAATAAGTAAATTACACTTAATATCATTTCATCTGTGATGTTCTACATTTTCATTCAGGCATTTTCTAAATGAAGGTTTGTTTACATGTCAAAGCTTTATTTCCTCAACGCTTTTTTTAAATGAAAATTAAACAGGTGATTCAAACAAGTCCAGCACTTGAAGCACATATCTGGAAATACACAAATAAAACAACTGATTATCAAACACAGCGCCACAAAAATGCATCATTCAGACTGGCAATAAGAGCCAGAGGAAAAAAATTAGCATTCCTGCCAAAAGATAGAATAAGAGAAGAAACTGCGGGTGAAAGATTTACTAACACCCCCTCACCATCATCTTTTCTCTAGCCTTCTTTCTATGCAGCTCATGCCCATTCTCATCTCAAGCTCCAACAAAATACATACAAAGCAGATTGCACGCAGTTGCAGTTGTACACTCCCTGATCTATTCCAATACCAGATTCAACCTGAACATTTTTGCATTACAAATGAAACCAAATTAGAACAGGCATCGGCACAACAAGGATCTGCATGTTAAACGACCTCCAAAGGCACAAAATGAGCCCCATTTAAATATACCTGATCACGAGACCTCAGAAACAAACTACATTTAAAACTTACCCGCAGCAGATGCTCTCTAACCCTGGTTGCCATTGTAAAAACCCAGTGAATGCATTAGAAGCGGCGGGGGCCTCCCGTCACATAGATCTCCCACCGTCACATTCCAAGCATGTCATGAGGGCAATGAAAGGCGAATAAATACTGAGAACAACCACCGGACCTCTAGTGAGTGATGTCACCTCATCCATGTAAGGCGGTGAGCTGTATGAGAGTGTGTGCGTGAGAGTGTGCTTCACTGTGAAGGGGGTGGACGCTTCCACAGAGGGAGTGTTCTGCGACGCTCCCCTCGCTTGTAATGTGTTTATAAAATTATAGATTAGAATAATTTGTTAGTCTAATTTATTGTTAGTGTGTTTTTTCATTTGAACGTTTACACATCTGCTACAAAGAATGAATAAATCTTAATGTACTCTGAGGCTCAGATTCAAAGTTATATCTTTAGCTTGCCTCTGCTGACCAGGAGCTATGAGCTCACTGATACAACAGAGACTGCCTGCTGTAGTTCCACTTGAGGGGAATCTGGACATAAACAGGGTTCCCTGCAAAGTCTGCATATGATGAGGAAACCAGATATGCATAAGCTGGATGCCTCCCCTGAGGCGATGAAGACATGGGAGGATAGAAACATGGCCAATAAGTGTATGAAGCACTACATCCAGCCTGCAGCGTGGGACTGTGTAGCTGCAGTTAATCATTTAAACAAAACCGCAGTTTAAAAAAAACTGCATGTCTGCAAATAAACTCTAAACTTTCAGATAAACATCTACACTGATTCAGCTTTCATTGCCAAGTGTGATTAGCATACCTGGCTACTGTACAAAGAGGCCATCCGAGAGTGTAGCTCATAAAATGTCATACTTTCACAGTCAGAAGTCACTGACACCCTGGAAACTGGCAATCTAAAATTACTTTCATGCAAAGGTCAAAGTGATGATGTCAGGGGCGTTTGGCACTAGTGGTCAAGTCATGTTAGATTTCTAGTTGCTGTTACTGAGGAGGAAATAACTGCGGTGTACAGTATGTCGAACGTGTGCTGCAAACAAGAGAAAAACACACCGAAACAACATGTTCCTAACAGTTTCTCTTTCTTTTAACCTTTTAAATTCACTGCAGGTAACGTTGTTCTAAGTAACGTTTCCATTTTTCAAGCAATTGCTTTGTGTGGATGTAAGCAGGTGTGATCCATAAACGTTTTCATCGTGGAACAACATTACAGTACGTGCCGTGTTTCCTGGGGAATTCGCTCAGAGGGACCGCAGCAGCTCTGCGTCAGAAGGCTGAAGATCGATGCAGACCAAACGGGCCAAAAAGCATCTCGAACATGGCGCTGGCCTGTAACGAGCTCTCGAGGCAGAACAAGCACTAAAGTGTAAAGTGGGAGAATCTCGGTGATGATGTGCAGTGCAGTGCTGCACACACTGACCTGGTGTTAAAAGAGAGAAATCAGAAGCAGGCTGGACACTGGACTGTTTGCAGGCGGCTGCATTACAGCATGCACTTGGTAATGAAAAAGGTTTAAGGTTGGAGAGGTGCAGCCTTTTCATTTTGTCTGCGTGACTTTGCACTCTTTGAAGCTCCCTTCAGGAGTGGGAGCTGCTTCCTCTGTCAGACTGACACATTCCACTATGCCACTTTAAATTTGGAACATCTTGACATATAAATTGCTTGTTGTCTGAGGGGGTGTTAATAGCTGATGGCTACCAGTCAGAAAGAGCTTCTTCTGTGCCCGTCTTCTGCATCCTTCAAAGTGTTTGCCTTTTCTCTCTTCACTCTCAGCTCGATGGCTGGAGGAGATCGCATCCATAAAGATGAGATAATGACATGCTTCCATCTCACCTGAGACGGAATGTCAGCGCAGAGATGGGAGACAGACACTATTTTTGCCTGTTTTTGTGGAGCTGTTAGCACTTGCGTCATGATCTGTTTTTCCAGAGTAATGTTAACCCTTCGAGCCCTGTTTTATATTTCTAACGTAAGGATTCAGTCAGTAACAGCTCCATGCCTGTCATTGGAAAACTGGCAATTTTACTTCAGTCTAAACAAAGCTGATATAAATATAAGAGTAACCCAGTGGGTGCTGTGCATATGCTACATAAAACATGTTACAACAATCAAGTAGTGTTGCATGAAGTTTAGTCAGGGAGTCTCTCTAATTAATATATCTTAAACACGTCCCACGTCCATCCGGAGTCGAGCTCTTTCTGCATCCCTGTGCTCCGGCTCATATTATGGCACAGTTAGAGGAATCTGGGACCTACAGGTGCTGACAGAGGACAAGCTAGCAGAGTTCATCCTCTCCGCTCTCTCTTTGGGGTGACAGAGGCCGACCTGCGCGTGAGCCAAGGAACCTGCTGGAAACCACCTGGCATGAGAACGAGGTCAACTCGTTCATGCATGCAAACCAAGGATTGAGTAGAAGGAAAGCAGTGAGTTTAGGTCTGATTCGTGCCACACGCTTCTTCCATGGCTGCCATTTCCAACCATTACAAGGTTTTCATCACAATATATTCAGTGATTAGAATTAACAGCTGGCTGGGGGGGGCATGCATTTAGTTTGAGGTTCGATGTATTCTGGAGTGAAGTTTGTAAAAATGTCACTCAAATAAAATATCAAACAGTATTTTTTTAATGAGCTAGTCTGAATATTTTTCCATGCTACCATTTTCCTAGCAGCTTGTTTCACAGGGTCGCAGGAGGGCAGCTGACACAGCAGGAGAGGATGCACCCCGGGCAGGTCACCAGCCCATCTGTGCTGTTGGTCCTGGCTCTGCTACCCAGTGTTCACTTTATTAATAATATCTTCAGTCTTATTCCAGACCTTTCGTTTTTCTCTTTCATAGGCCGAGGCTGTTATTTGCATAGTGTTGCTGTCTGGTTTCTGTTCATGGTTCTCGTTGTTAGTACCGGATTCCTCCTTTGTGTCCCCGTGTTTAGTTAAGTCTCCGTCACCCTGTGAGCGTTTCTTGCTTAGCTACTTCCTGTTTTATTTTGATAGTCTCTTGCTTCCTCTGTTTTATTTCCCCTGATTAGTTCCACCTGTGTTCCATCTCCCTAATTACCTTGTGTGTTTATAGTGTGTGTCTCCCCTCAGTTTGATGTTGTGTTGTGTTGTTTGTGTGTGATTTGTCGTTTCCACCAATTAAATGTTAGTTTGTGTTCATTTACATCCACGTCTGCCTTCCACTGAAACATGATGTCACAGTTTAAACTGGTGACTGTGCAGTTAACGTGTCACTGCTTGGCGGTGACCGCCCCGTCCACACTTTGGCTGCTTAAAATAACAAAACACACACGTTTCCTTTAGATGACTGTTTCTCAAACCGTGGGGCGAGCCCCAGCGGTGGCCGGGGCAGGTGGTCCCCCCTGAGGGAGTGTCTGCTGTAACAGCGTCATGGTTATTAAAATATGGCACATAAGTGGTCTACAGATGATTATCCACATATTATTGCAAACTATAAATGCAAATGAGTATAGCATTTACTTATACATTAATGTGCACAGTACATTATCTCAACCACTGAGTTATTGTGCATGAATGGATGGTAAAATTCCCCAACAAGCAACAGTCAATTAAACCCTTTTATATGGGAGTGCCTTCATTATCTCCATGAGGCCTTCTAGACACATGATTTAATCGTCTCCCTGAGTTTATATGTTCCGTTAAAGGAGTATATTTTTAGAGTATACATGCTGGTTTCGATGATTTCGTTGCAGCCTCCTCACCGTTCTCTCTCCTGCTCCAGGAGGTTGGTGAAGTCGTCGCTCTTGTTCATGTAGTCGGCGTGCTTCCTTTTCTCGGTGTCCAGCTCGTGGATCGTTCGCCGGTGGCACTTTTCTGCGAGCAGCAACTGACCCAGCATCCGCCGGTACGTCTCCTTGTGCTTCTCCTGCAGACGCTCCAGCTGAGGAAGGGCAAAGGTGAACGGGAGGGGAGGCATAAAAAAAATCATTCCACTTGCTGTGGTGTAACATGCCAAGTATTTCATAGCTATAACATCCTGCCAGGTGTTGACAAAAACATTACTTTTATTAGTTTTTCTTGGATTTAAGACTAGAGGTTAGAGTTTAGAGGCTCTTGAGGACTGTTCATAAAAAAACAACATAATTTTGATCATCCCAGAGTCTGAGAGTGTCCCTCGCCCACTAACCTCAGCCATAGGCTTCTGGTAGACGCTGTGGTTGTGTGGCTTGGTGCCTGTGATGATGCTGTCTCTCTGAAGGGCCCGGAGGGCCGGGCCAGGGACCGCAGAGCCATACCTTGATTCAAGGTCTTCTGGGGAACTCTGTTTGGACTTCAGCATGCTGATAACATCCTCTCTGGCCTGAAGGTGCACAGAAATGGTAGAGAACATCACTGAGAAATGATGTCTCCAACAAGCCATCAAGGATCACCTTTCACATTCTCTGAAATGCTAACTTGGTAAAGGCGAGTTCTGGTATGTTCCATTTTAAACCACAAGAGAGAGCTGCTGTGCAAAAATTGCAGTTACTCAGGCGAGTACTGTGTTTATCCACAGTGCCCATCACAGTTAGACTTTCTTTCTTCTTATCAGTGCCCTGCTTACAGCTGCAGATCAGATGCAAGAAGCCAAACACGATGGGAAACAACAGCCCACCTGAATCTCTCCTTCCATGATTCCCAGCAGTATCAGCAGATCCTCTTTAGACAGGTCCATGATGTTCCGTCTTTTATCTCCAGCCTTGGTGGAATCCAACTCTTTGTCAGAGATCACCTCCACCTTCACTTTTTCCTCACCATCTTTCTGCTGGACCTTAGCCTTAAGGCTCTTCACAGGCAGGCTCACTTCCTGTTCTTGGCAGATGTCATGGTCACACTGTGGAACCCCAAGTACCCCATTGGCTGGGTTATCCACCCCACTGCTTTTGGACCTCATCCTACCTGAACAAGAACAGAAGAAACAGTTTTTTCTTTTTTTCCCGGTTCAGCCTTTTATGTTGTTCTGCTTTTATTTGCATGCTGCTACCATTTAGTTTGTTCCTTTCATGGTTCTTTTGCTCTCAGGGGTGGGTTGGATGAGTTCACATTAACAGACGTGACTTATGCTGATCCAATGACAAACACAAACACAATCATTCTGTTTGCATTAAAACTGGATGAACATGTCTTTTGTTAACATTCCTAATCTGGAGTGAATATTAATAATTACCCATCTGTGTGTGTGTGTGTGTGTGTGTGTGTGTGTGTGTGTGTGTGTGTGTGTGTGTGTGTGTGTGTGTGTGTG
>JAVDPK010000765.1:347808-365689 GCA_034780415.1 Cichlasoma orientale | reverse complement strand
GTGTGTGTGTGTGTGTGTGTGTGTGTGTGTGTGTGTGTGTGTGTGTGTGTGTGTGTGTGTGTGTGTGTGTGTTCATTTAGTTTCTATGCTGAGGCCACAAGGTGGTGCACGAGACCTGGGAAAACGACTTGAAGTCCACGTTGGTCCGTAGTTTGTTGGTCAATTTGTGTAGTTTTGCTCAGTTGCAGCACAGCGGATTTTAAAAGTGAAACATTCAAATGTGAGATTGAAGTTCAGGCTTTCAGCTTTGATTCAGCGGCTTTAACAAAACATTTGCACGAACTGTTCAGGAATTACAACCATTTTAATACACAGACCCGCATTTTCAGCGACTCAAACAGAACCGAACAAACTAACACAATTTTAAATATAAGGATTGTTTTTAATTTTTGGATAAAAATACTTTGCAGTCGACTTCCTGAAGTCTAGAAGCCATGAACCAAATGTTTCCTCCCTTGAGATGCTCTGCAGGTCTTCAGCCAGTGCTGGTTTGAGTCTCTCTGCCGTCAGTTTTGTATGTAATAACTGTTTAATAGCTGCTCTGTTGGGTTGAGATCAGGTGACCCGACTTGACTATTGAGAAACTCTGGGTTGGTTTTGCAGTTTGCTTTGGCTCATTATCATCTGCTGCAGCATGTGAGCTGTTTGTTTCAGATTAGTCTTTATTAATATATTTGTTTTGTCATATTTTAACGAGCTGTGTACTGTTCCACTTATTTTAGTCATTTGTTTTATGTTTTTTGTGTTTAACTTTGTATCTTTGGGATAAATAAAATCTGCCTTATGTTATTTTATCTGATCTTAAACCAAAGCAGAATCACAGCTGTATGAATATACTTACAAATATTGCGAGGTTACTGTTTTCTTTGCTGCTGAGGAGGCTGCTCAGTCACAGTTTGTCTCACTTTTTTGTCTCTTTGTTTTTCGCAGTCTCCTCATGAGTGATGGCTGCCTCAGGGAAGGTGGCGTGCTTCCGCCTGCCCCCCCTGCCTTCTGTAGGTGAGCTGATAAAGCTGTACAACCTGCGAGCTGAGAAACAGCTGTCCCAGAACTTTCTGCTGGACTTGAGGCTCACAGGTTAGTCTCATTCGTTCTGTTGTTCCTCTTGTTCTTTTGCCCCACCTGCATTGTACCAAGACCTGTGAGGTCCTTCTCAGTGTACAGTAGCGTGCCGTGTCAGTGCACTTGATTGCACAGTGCTGCACTGCCTTGTTTGAAGGCATCGAAACCGACAGGCTTTTCTTTGTAGGTGAGGTTATGTAGATCTCCTGCTAATGCGAATGGACCCACTCAATTGTTTGTAGCCCTCGAGAGCTGAAGCCTTAATACAATTATCAGTGATGCAGTGCAGCTCTGATCTGCTCTCTTGTCCTTGGACAAGGTGACTGTTAGATTAATGCGTCTCATCTTCATCACGCAGAGGAGTGCAGGTATTGCAACATCGCACCCTATTAATCTCAATTTGGATGGCCGACTCTCTCTGAGGAAAACATTTGATTGGAGAACATTTTATAATTTATAGGCTGCATGAATTGAGAATGTGTCCCAGGATATTATTGAAAATTAATATTGAGTCCTCCCCGTCTGTGTTCCCAGACAAAATAGTGCGTCAGGCAGGCGGCTTGAGAGGTGCCCACGTGTGCGAGGTGGGTCCAGGTCCAGGGGGCCTCACCCGCTCCATCCTCAATGCTGGGGCAGCTGATCTGCTTGTTGTGGAGAAAGACACACGCTTCATCCCGGGGCTGAAGGTAAGCAGAGCAGCCACGTTCAGACCGGCTTATCGAGGTCGTTCAGCTCAAACATCCTCACCTGCATGAGCCGACTCATCTCTTTGCAGCTGTAGCTGCTTACAGAGTGACTGATGAATCCTTTTTTGTGTGTGTGTGTGTTTTTTGTTTTTTTTTCTCATTTTCACAGCTGCTGTCTGAGGCAGCACCCGGCAGGTTGAGGATCGTCCACGGTGACATACTCACCTACAGAGTGGATCGAGGATTCCCACCAAATATCTCTAAGCCGTGGGAGGGAGGTAAGAGGATGAACTCACACAAGCTGCTACGCTAGTCAAAGTGAAGGCAATACATGTGACTAAAGTAAGTGTGTGTGTGTGTGTGTGTGTGTGGCTTCACAGCCCCTCCAGACCTTCACATCATAGGGAATCTCCCATTCAGCGTCTCAACCCACCTGATCATCAAGTGGCTGGAGAATGTATCCAACAGAACAGGGCCCTTCGTTTACGGGCGCACCCGACTCACACTCACGTTCCAGAAGGAGGTGGCGGAGGTGGGTGGGCACGTCACCCCCTGCGGTGAATCCACATAATTCCTAAAAATGGAGCTAAATTCCTGTGTGACACTTTAAATAGTTGGTTGGAGTTTAATTGTGGTGATTTGCTATGCAGTAGTTATTTTTGTGATTAAATATTGATTACTCGATTCATAATTAATAATTCTTTGAATCTTATATTGATATATTTGGTGTGGGTTTTTCATGATTCGGGCCAACTGGATTTATTGATGTTTGTTTAGTTCTTTTCTGCCTGTGACAGAAATCATCCTCAGGGTCCGTTTAATCTGGTTTAATATGCTTCACTCTCCTCCATCCAGAGGCTGACAGCCAGCACGGGCAGCAAACAGAGGTGTCGTCTTTCCATCATGGCTCAGTACCTCTGCACCGTCCACAACTGCTTCACCATCCCTGGACGGGCCTTCGTCCCCAAACCAGAGGTAGGACTCGCCTTCAGTATTTGACTTTGACGCTGCAGAAATCCCACCAGTGTGCTGAAGTTTAGTTGAAGCTATTTTAGTGCAGAATGAAAGGTGGTGGGTAGGTGTTTGGCAGAGCGCTCGGTTCTTTACTTTGTTCCTCATCCAGTTTGTGTACCAGGCGGTGGGATTGGGCTCTGCTTCAAACTCTAGTGGACTGTTTCAGGTTTATTTCAAGGTGTTCAGCTCAGTGACGCTATTTAAGTTTGTGCTGACTTCTACAGTTTATTGGGAAAAGCTATAGTGAACAATCAGCTCCCTCTGGGGGTGATGCTGGAATCAAGTTTCCTCTTTCAGAAGAAATTTAGTGAACAACAAAGTCCAATGTTGATTTTAATTTTTAGTATCCGTATTGGAAAAGTGACATTCCAGCTTACGTGTCACAGCGGGACCTCCTGGTGCCACGCTCCGGCCCCTCGTCACGTCACCGTGGCTCATCCCTCCGCTCTTTCCTCTTGCTTTAAGGCTTCATTAAGACCGCGTTGAATCAGTGTTGTCTCACTTCTGTCTTTGGACCCTTTTTAGGTTGTAATGATGCCTGGTGGGTATTTGAGATGTGGCACCATCACACTGCGCCTTGTAATGAGGGCCTTGTTCTTTTTTAGGCCCAGTTTCTCTTTCGACATCTTTCCACCCATGTGCGAGCGTCAGGGGCGAATGTAAGATGTTCACTCTTACGTAAGTGAGTGTGAGCGTTTATCGCAGGGCTGGGGGTGATACACACACACACACACACACACACACACACACACACACACACACACTAAAAGGAGTTCTGCTCTAAAAGTTTAAAGATCAATGCTGGCAAATCCACGACGGGGTTTAGTTTGAAATTACAGACCTTTAAGAAGTCTCAAAAAATCATCTTACACATTTGCGCAAATGTGTAAGCTTCCTCCCCAGAATGAAAGCACAGGTGTGGATGTCAGAGATGGACCGTCGGTCCCTCGGAGATGTCGTGGCTCTTTAGGAGACCCACTGGTGGTAAATATTTCATCTCCTGTGGAGTCAAATGCAGCGCAGTGAATGGGACCAGTGCTGATTGCTCATTCTCTTAGAAGAGATGGATTCCGATGATTATTTTATCACACTCAGCTGCCTTTCTGTGCATTTCTCTCTCTTGAGCATTTTAGTTTTGTGTGTATGTCAAAGTGGAGCTTAATGGGTTTGAGCATACTTTGTCTTTTGATGTAAATACGCACACGTGCGTGCATGTTGACGTGTCGTACGTATAAATTCGAGCGAGCGCTGCAGATGAATCAGCGCCTCCCACGTGCCCACGCAGGCCATCTATTCCTACTAAATGTTTTAATGGGCTCTTGGTCGAATTGATATCATTAGGAGAGATGATGGCTGTTTGATGAGCAGCCCTCCTGCTGCTGGTGTCCTATAAAAGCCCAGGAACAGAGCACATAGAGTAGATTAAGTCTATCAGCCCTCTGCGCTGTGCGGGGCCCCTTTTTTTTTTTACTAGTATGTCATGTAGTATAATTCATAAAAAGCTCAGTGGCTCTACATTGTTTACCGGTGCACACCAGAGTAATTACGCAGAAATGCATGAATAATAAAAATGTCCTTCCTGATTTACGGGCCATCGGAGGCGGGCCAGCCGAGGCTGTCACGCTCGGGAATATCCATAGATTTCCTGCTAAACAAGAAAGTGACCAATATATTGTAGGAATGCATAAAGAGATGTTGAATATTCAGAAAGAAAATCTCTCATCATCACATATGCCTCATGCATAAATTGTTATAGTTGCTGCCCCGCGTGTTGATACTGTAAACTGCTCACAGTGCGCCTGCTGTGACTTATAAAAATGGTGATGGTTTCGTATTGTCAGGTTTATGTAGCACCGATGCTAATCTTTGGACAGTAAATATAAATCCTCTGCAGCCACACATGTGGCAATTAGTGAAGTGTTAAAAAGAGAAAACATGTGAAGTGGTTAAATACTGTGAGATCAAACAGCGAGGCCCAAAGAGCCGCTGAAAAAGCAGCGAACCTTTCCAAATAACCACGATGAGAAAATAGCATCACTTCAAGGCGGGGGTGGGGGGGCGGGGGTTGATTGGCCGGTCGATTTGAACAGAGCTCGAGCCCGACCAATGCAGGCTGATGGGATAATGAGAAGGGAAATGTTGAATCCATTTTGCATCAGCGGCTGCGGGGGCTCGTATTGACGCGGGTCGGGCTCTCATATCCCTGCTGTTTAATTTGCCAGTCGTGTCCCTCTCGCCCCCGGACTGCGCTGCTCCTCTCCTGTGTCACACTGAGTGACTGAGATTGTCCTTGAGGGTTTTTGAGAGTGGCCATTTAATGCTTTGATGGTGTTCCCCTAGGCTCAGGGTGCCCTGCAGATCACACCTGCCTCCTTTTCCTTATTAGTCACTGTCCTCCTGTTCACTCTCACATAGAGGGACAGCCTGAGTGATCCCTAAGAAGGCTGAGAAGAGGAACCGCTTTTCTGTTGCTTTTACCTTCATGCACATCTCTAATTTATATTCTGGTCAGGGGTCAAAGAATTTTTGAGAGCATGCTGCCATCAGGCATCTGCATCCTCGCCGCCTCCTTACACGGAAAGGAGCTGGTTTAAAAAGAGAAAACGGCACGCATTGACTTGCTCCTCTCCCTTCCCCTTTCCTCTCCCCATCTGGGTACAAAGTGATTAAAATCAGCCTCTTTCCATCACAGGCGGCTCTGTCAGTCGTGCAGAAGCTGCTCCATCGCAAACAACCTGCTGTCTCTTCTGTAGAGCTTCTCGAGGGCTCCGCGTTGTGCTAATAACTGTGGTATCTGCTGGAAAAGCTGAGAATGAAATAGAGGCATGGGGTAGGGAATAACAGGAAATGGGATTTCTAAATGATAGAATAAGGAATTACTAACAAGGTGGGTGATGACCAAAAAAAAATGCATGGAGAGGAAGTATTGTTGATGAAAACCACAGTGAGATAATAGAATAAAGGGAAGCAAAGATGGAGGATAGAATATGGTTTGGATATGATGTGAGCCTGGAAAGGCCTCCAGAGAGCCAGAAGACAGATTGATGACAGAGATCGATCTGAAAGGAGAGCGAGGCGCACCTCCGAGCAGATGGTTGTCTGGGCCGCTCGTCAGCCCTGCTCTGAGTAATGGCTGCATCGGCCGTCACCCACCGACTAACCGAGCCTCGCAGGAGGAGAGCCCTACAGATGTTCGCCTTGTACACAAAAGTCTACCAAGAGCATAGGCCAGATGAGCAGAGCCCAAATTAAATTTGTTAATGCCGCATTGAACTTCCATCGTTTGGCAGTTTGGACTACATCAGAAACTCTGCAGATCTTTGTACTCATTATTGTACAGCTCAGTGTTGGCGCCAGCTCGAGTTTCATGTATCCATGATTTTATCCTTTGAACTGAACTGGATGTTTCATTGATCATGAACCCCCCCTCAGACCAGCGTCACACTGCGGTGATGAATATCTCCTCTGTGGCCTGATGTGGCCGCGCTCCTGTCTCAGCAGCAAGAGTGAGAATCTGCTCCGAGGGGCTGTGCTGCTTTCTCACCTCCCTCTCACACAATTCATCTAAGCCTATTCCTGTCCCATAAACGGGGTCAAACGTGGTATCAAGAGTATCAGGGAAAGTTATTTCAATGACTCGTGCCAGCCCGGAAAATGCCCGAAGGCAAAGAAAAGCTAAAAATACTCCCCTGCCTCTTCTTCTCCTCCTCCGCCTCCTCTTCCACTCACCTTAAACAAAATGCCAAGGTTGGCAGAGCTGGCTTATGAACATCTCCAGAGATCTACCGCTCCTCCTAACAAGGAAGTGTGCCGGGCTCGCTCAGTCAGCGAATCAGAGTTTGGCAGATTCAGCTCTGCTTTGTTAGTGCGCGTGCAGGTATTCTAAACCCTGGCTGTCCTCCAAGGAAAGAAAGCTCAGCAGCAAATGAGCAAAATCAAATTACAATACACTTATGATGGGGGAAAAGCCTCACCGTGATGGGAGGCATCAAGCTATAAAATATTAAGTGGAAGGGTTACTTGATCGTCCCAGTTTAAAAATCACACACTGGAGTTTTGTGGCTTAATTTAAGGGTTTTTTTTATGAAGGTGTAGGTGAGCTCGAGTAGCTGCGTTGATGCTAATTTAAAATTATATGCTAATACATATTTTTTTTATCCTAAAACTAGTTTCACTGATAAGCTCATCAGTGCCTTTGTGCAGAAATGAAGCACATTGCAGATGTTTTGTTCTCTTAAACCACTTTGAGAAGTGTCCTGCTTTGCATTAATCTGACAGCATCTGAGCATCTGGAACCCGGGTCACTCCTGCAGAGGTCACAAAGAGACACAGCAGTGTGTCCCGTGGTTAAAGGGAGCTTTATTGTCACGTTAATCCACAGAAATGTAGAGACGCACCACATCATCGAAGCTTTTAGCCTCCCTCACTTTCAGCTTACCGAATCCTCCCGGGCACGCGTCGGGCCGCGCGCTCAAAGCTAAAATATTAAAGGGCCTCCTTTGAACTGTCAGAGTGTATTGTTTTCCTACGAGCTTCCCTTTTGTCATCTTCATAGCTTTTACTGCCTCTCTCAGCAATTTACCAGCAGCCAAGGTCGCCGCTGTTGTTCCCCAGCCTCGCATGTGCGCCGGGACTGGAGGAGAGCCGCTCCAACAAAGGAAGGTCGTCCTCCCTCAGAGCCGATGACCGCGTAATGTTCCCAGTGTGAACCTACATGAGCGTAACTGCCGTCCAAATCAAAGAGCAGCACATTAAGCGTTGTGACATACGAGAGCGATTTGGCTGCACGCTGTGTTCTGAGCGATGTGGCGGGTACCACTTTGGTGAGTGATGGCGTGAAGCGGGCACTGCTTTAACTCTTCAGTTGTGCGCCATCATCGTCTTATTGTCTTCCACGTCTCCCGGTCTTTTTCTTTTTGATCTCTGGAAAGGCTGTCGGCTGACCGGGAAGGTCGACAAAAATATATAATCTGAAGTTGCCGCGGCAGATGAGTTCAAAGACAAGCGTGTGATTAACCCCTGCCTGGAACTGACATGTGCTCACCTCCCCTCATTTAAAGCTCACACTCCAGATCTGTCATAGCAGCAACTCAGGGTGAAAGCCTTTGATGAAAAATGTAGGTTAAATACACAGAGGAGCAGATCTTATTAGCGTTTCCCCATGAGAGGAGTAGTTATTTGATCTGCACTCCTATTGCATAACCAGAAGGAGCGAAAGAATGAGAGAGAGGCTTGAATAATCCATGTTTGTTTCAGGAAGGCATATTCTCACTAACCCTCTGTTGATGAGACTCCAATCAGCTGTAATGAGAGCCCGGATTCTAATTGAATAAGTGCTGCATATGAAGTGTATAGGCTAAATACATGCGAGGGTGCGTGCTGCGCAGTGTTGTGAGCTGAAGCAAACTCTGATTAAGTCCAAGACGTTTTCACAGCAACGTGTTGGCGTTCCTGATATTTGGAACCATTTTGGTTCCTCACAGAAATTCCTGTTTTTTCCATTTTAATATGTTCAGTTTTCCTGGATAATTGGGGCAAATAATAATATTGATATTTGAAAGTTGTTATATAAATGGGACCATATTAGGCCATATGTGATATACAGTAAAGTATTGGCACCCTTCCTGGTTTCTTAGTTTTAGATATATTTTATCTAGACATATTTGTATTGACAAACTGACAATAATAACCAGGAAATGCAAAATGCAGTTTTTAAATGATGATACCCAAACCTGCCTGGCCCTGTGTGAAAAAGTCATTGCCCCCTGTAGTTACATTTATACTTGCAGGCTGCGTTGACTCAACATGTAGTTACTATTTTGTGGAGGTGCTCGTCAGGCTACGTCATAGGATAGATACTTTTCCACAGCGCTGAGTAATTATTAAAGAACTGTCGTCTGCAGAGCATTTTACAGCTGAAAAATGAACTTGTCCGCAGTGTTTATTTCATTATCGGTTAATATGATGATGATTTCCTCCATTCATCAGTTAGGGTGGGGATCGTTTTGTCCAGCAAACAGCCCGAGCAAAGAATATTAAATGTAATTAAATGTCAAAAAGAAAAGCAGCAAATTGTCTCCATTAAGTGGTTGAAAATGTGTCTTTTTCACAGCAGTCAACAGAAGCTGGTTAATGTCGGTAAACTCATTACTTTAAACCAGCCGACCCGGATAACCCGCCTTCTCTCCAACTCCCAGAGGTGGCGTTACTGCTTCCTTCATGTATCAGCTTCTGATATCACTAAGAAATAACTGGAAGAGATGAGGAGCAACATTATAAGAACCCTTTCTTTAAGAGCCGCTTTCAGCTAATCTTTTTTTGTTATTGGACTGATACTGCTGTACTGGTGGGTGCTGTATATGAGCAGCCTGCCTTCCCGCCTGCACGCAGCACGGCCTGTACCATCCGGCAATCTGTACATTTGGCAGGAAGATGAATGCTGCCGCCGTCCCCATCAGCTACACGCAGAAAAGCACAGGACATACAGCAGGCTCGCTGCTTTCACAAAATAGTTTTATTGGTAAAAAATAGAACTACTTGCACAAGCACATTGAGACAACTGTATCAGAACTTGTGAACTGTTCATCATCACAAATATGCTCTGGCAAAGTAAGAAGTGCTAAAGCATCCACAAAAATAAGCTGCAGTTATCAAAACCATAAATCAACATGTTGGTACAGTATATGCAGGAGAGCTGTAACTCTTTTTAGGACCTAGTCACTTTGCACTCTGGCCATTTATAAGCTGATGAAATCGCGTGCTGATGATCAAGCTGCACAGCCACAAAAAAAGAGAAATTCTTAGCTAATTTTTTCCTGCTTAATCGTATCCGACAAAAACCTTTCCCTTTTTTTTTCCCAGAGTGCCGGTTGTGTTATGTATTAGTCCTGGTCCAGAGCTTTGAATGCTCAGCCATTTGAACCAAACTGCTGTCAAATAAAGGAAGTAAAGGTGCACTGAGTAGACTTCTTATAAAGAAGATATGGTATGAACATGGTATTGTATCTTATATTGAAAACATCTGAAGGAATCCTGATCCCTTAGTAAAAAAACCAACCTAACACACTAAAAACAGACACTTGTGTACAGTTATCACAGACCTGCAGTTAACCAGAACTCCTGAAACACACTTTGTTTGTTTTGCACGTAGAAAATGCCACACTCGTGTCTTTCTTATGAAACCAGTGAAGTCTTGCTGTGCTTTGGGAAATAAAGAGGATTTAAAATAACCCTCGAAAGCTGCACTGGACTGTACACAAGCGTCCGGCTGATTCGAGACTTAGTCTGGCAGAACAAATCACAAATCCATAAAACATTTGCTAATGTAGAATTCATGTACAAACAACTCATTTCAAAAATAAACAAAAAGAACTTCAGATATTATTAAAATGTGTCATCATGAGACCATTTGGCACATTCTCTAAACACATAACGTGTCAGTATTATTTGATGACTTGGCACATTCTTTACTTTGTTTATTGCATTGGTAATGGTGCCTGGGCAGTGAGTTATTGTCAGGAGGCCAGTTCTGCTGGGTGCAGGATGGCTAAAGCCAGGGCAGGGTAAAAACGCAGCCCCACGGGGCTCCCACGGAGGATCCCGCGGCGTGCCGGCAGCAGCCTGCAGGTGGCGAGCTGGGCTTAGCCATCTGCTCTTCCCCCAGGAAGCTGCATGCTTATGAGAGAGAAGGAGAGACTGTGCAGTTCTATACATCACTGCCAAGGCCTGTCTCAAGCACAAAAACAATATTCCTCCCATTTTCTTACTTCAGAAAAGAGAGCGCACACACTAACTGTGAAGGTGTAGCTGCTGTAGTGACATGAGTGCTTGTTTATGCGTGCCCGGTGTGTGTGCATGCGTGTGCGTGCGTGTCAGAAGGACATGCTTTCAACATGCATCAGCGTTCTCTCGACAGGAATCAGATCCCGACACAAGCAGGACGGCGAGATGGAGTAAAAAAAGACGAGGATGACTGTAGGTAAGAGAGGGCGGTCTGGTGGATGAAATTTAAGACACTGAGACCGTCTGCAGGTGCAGACTGGTAGCATATGCGCACTGCTGACGTACTTGAAAAACAAGTCACATATGGAGAATGACTCAAATCATTTTTAGCCTCCTGCCACACAGCCACCCAGTCAACCATGACTCAGGAAACTTCCCCTTATCGGCTTTGTTTTTGCCTCTGTGCCACTGCACCATTAAACATCTGCTCATCCATGTGAGACCGCTCGCACGGCGTAGACACCGTAGGGGTGTGCTGCAAAGAAGAGCCATTTTCCAAACCCCCTGACCCGGGCTTCTGCTTCATGTCTCTGGCTAATAAAGGGGATTAGTGAAAGTAGTGTGAGCAGAGGCTCTGATGGAAGCTTATGGCACGCCATGGTGAGAGAAACAGATGCCCCCAAACAACTTGACTGACTGGCATGCACATACCCCCAGACAATAAAGACATCTGAATTCAGTTTCCATGGCAGTGTGGAGGTGGATGACAGGAGAGAAAAAGGACACGTGAAAAGCCGGCGTGTTCACTGCATACATGAAGACACACGAGCGCGTGTGTAAATGTGTGGGCGTGAATGTCTGGGATGGATTGAGATGGGTAGCTGCTACTTACAGGCAGACTGTTTTTGTTTGGTTGGAAATACGAAAGCAGCATATGAGATAGTCCACTCCGCTGAAGTATTGAATCTTGTTCTTTTCAATTTCTCTCCATCTCTCTCATATTTCCACCTGCAGAGAGGGACGCAGGCATCTGTTTGTCTGCATTTTCTCTCTTAAATCCAGCCCAGCAGCCCACATCCACTCCTCCTGACAGTCCTCTTTGAACAGTTCCAGCAGGGTAATGCTTCTACAGCTTTTCAGGCACAGGCATTGTGTGGCTATGTCTCAGTCTTCTACCAGGCATTCCGCTGTATTTGTACACAGGCTCCACACAGCATGCTTTAGAGGCAAATATCAACATCATTCTAGTAGCTAACAAAAATATGACCATTTATTTCATTAGTCAATTCCATGTTGCATTCTAGTGGACAAGTATACGATAAACTACAATGGCTTGCTATGTGAGGGTTTCACTTACTGCTCTTGGGCATTATATTGCCTGTTTTGTCAAATGAGAGGAAGGACTGAACGATTGTAAATAGCAGCTAAATGATTGCTTTTTTTCCCTTCAATTTAAACCTTTGGCGAGGAAGAAAAAAATCTACACTGAAGGCTTCCTTATTTGCTTAATTCACTCCCGCGGGAACTCTGTGTGATTTACTGATGAAGGATGTCTGCATTTGGTTAGCAGCTTCCTTCAGTTCTGCAGCACCTTATCCTGGTTCCTTACACATTCGCACTGTTTGTTCCAAGGCGCTGCTCAGGGAATACCTCCACTGCTTGTGCTTGCAAAACAGAAAAAAGAAGAAGAGCAAGATGGAGCAGAAGGGGGGAAAAAATATTTCAAAGTTGTTGCCCTCCTCTCCTTTTTTCCTCCAACTCCATTCTCGAGTAGATCCTAGTGCGTAGCATAAGCTGTGATATTTCCCCTCAGGCTCGTCTCCCTTTAGCGTACACAACACTGCTTTATTACACGTAGTCCTGCAGGCTGTAGCCAGTCTTGTTGTCTAATGGGGAGAGGGAGCAGTACTGGTGCTGGAGCTCCTGCTGCTGCTGGAGCAGCTGTTGCTGCTGCTGCTGGAGTAGCAATTTGTCAGGAGGAGGGAGCAGGACCAGATCCTGGGGTCCGTGTCTCTTTCCCGAGCAGGACATACAGAAGATGGACCCCCCCACAAAGAGGAAACCCGCTGAAATAAAGGCAACGTACACAGCACCTCCGGGCTCAAACTTATTGCTCTCGGGAACGCTGGAATCCAGGAAGTTGGTGATGACCTCGTTCGTAAACCAAGATGCAGGCACCAGACACAGAAAGCCTGCAGCGACGAAGCAGCCGCCGCTGGCGATGGCAGCGTGCCGCTTGGAGCGCCGTCCGCCTCCCCAGCGCGTGCATTTTAGTCCCAGGGAGGCGAGGCAAAGGCCCATGGCAGCCAGTACGCAGCACAGCACCATAGTGGTGCGAGCAGTCTGCAAGTACGCGGGTAGTGAAAGCACTGAATACTTAAGTGTGCAACTAAACATGCCTGTGCTGTACCATGTGCAGTCCATCCACAATCCCTGCATCTGGGAGATGGCTGTGATGATGTTGGAGCCCACATCTGCGCTGACCTTCCAGTTAGGCAGCAGAGTGGCCACCATGGCACCCATGATGCCCAGCAGAGCTAGGACAAATCCAAATATCTGCATGCCCGTGGATGCCATGCTCCTTTTCAAGTCGATGCTTCTGCCGCCTCAGCTGTCGTCCTCTCCTGGCAGCATTCACCCAGTGCCAGCACTGCTTGTGGACCCCGCTGCCCTGCCGCTTCTCTCCCCTCCTTTGGCGGTGCACCAGCAGCCAGTCAGAATCCCCAGTTCCTCAGCTGCAGCTCCACTGGGCTGGAGAAGAGAGACAGAAATGAGAAATTCTCATCTCATTCACCTCACACAAGCACACTTGTTTTTTTTTTTTTTCTTCTGGCTGGAAACAAAGGACAGCATCAAGCACTGGTGCTGAGAGCTGGCTTTAGCTGACTATAGGTAAGCAAAACACTGGGGGTTGTTGTCCATGTGTGCATCTTCTCCCTCACAGAGCCACAGTCGGTGAGGAAGA
This sequence comes from Cichlasoma orientale, assembly GCA_034780415.1. NCBI lineage: Eukaryota > Metazoa > Chordata > Actinopteri > Cichliformes > Cichlidae > Cichlasoma > Cichlasoma orientale. Next base: position 352,240 of record JAVDPK010000765.1, on the reverse strand, counting down.
TGAGTTTGTGGTATTTGCTCAGTAGTCACAGTCCGTGGACTCAGAGCTGCAGTGCCTTCACTCCAGTCATACAGCCGGCTGTATTTTCTACCACTTTGCTTTCAGTGCTGCTTACCTAATAAACTGAGACTGGCTTTTAAAGACTTGCACAACATTATCTTAAGCTAAAATACCAGCTAGTATTTACTCAGTCGCTAGAAATAAACTTTGCGAATTACAGCTTTTTCTTTCTTTTTTTTTTTTCTTTTTAATATATTACAATTTTTTGGTCGGACCTCCTAACCTAACGGTCTCTCGCATTCAAACAAACGGGTCGTTCCAGTTTTTAATAAATAAAATAAATCCGGGCTAATTGTTTTCTTTTGTTTTCTGATCCAGTAAGAAGGAACAGAGCGCGGAGAAAATAATCCCTTACCCCGGCTGGTGCAGAGCTGACGCTGGCGCGTCACGTTGTTCGCAGTGATTCCCGTAAACACACACAGGCGCACTCTGAGAGACGGCAGTGCTGCTGGGGCGGCGAGGAGGACGATTCAGCCCGGACCGCGGAGCCGATCGAGCCATCATTTCCTTAGCAACAGAACGCGAGAGACCACACGGGCTCGGCCGGAGCCCCGGAGAAATAACCGTGGCGCGCGCGCGCGCTCCCTCCCTCGCTCGCTCTCGCTCCCTCTCCTCGCCGGCTTGTGTGTCTGCGCGTGCGTTGGTTCGCGCGCTGGAGCGTAGCGGTCTCTGCCTCAACTTCAAAGAGGGCTGACCCTCCCCGCGCCCCACGGTACAGTACCACCGTCACCTCCACCCATCATCAGCAGCAGCATCTCTGAACACCAACTATTTCAGCCCTTCAGTGACGCGGAACTCTCTCAATTACTTATCGGCATTTTCAATATCTCATACATTATCGTTTATTTTACGGAACAATTATTTGATTATAAATGTGAATGTGTTATGATTTGTATCAAAATGAGCTTTTATCAAATAAAACTGTCAGACCATCATCAGGAGATGATAGCTGAGCTTTTTTGGTTACATTTCAGATATGAGTGAATTTGTTTTTGTGTAAATCTGTTAGAATGTATTACAGCAGTGCCTGCTAATACACAGTGTTATTTCATTTAAAAAAAAAAAAAAAAAGCCATATTAGCCTATAAACACTCTGAAACCATGGCTGTGAGACTGTGTGGGTGCTCAGCAGGCTTCTTTCTGCGTCAGTTTGGGGACCGTCCACATGTAAACACGATGAGACCTCTGACAGTAAAAGCATCGATGTTGTGTTTGCGTTTTCCTCCTATTTCTGACTGTGTAACAAACAGAAATCTGTATTGTGCAGGATTAAAATTAAAATTTAAAAAAACCCAGACAGAATAAAAACATTGTATGTCTCTGGCTAAAGCGTTTATTAAAGCAGATCTTTGCCTGTGAAGGAAAAAATGCTGCTAACTAACAAAATCAGATTCATCCCATTGTTGCACCGAGCTGCTCAGTTAATCATAATTCAGTGCTGCTGCTGTTAAAATGTATGGCTAAGTAATGGCTGAGAGGTCTAGATAAGATTTCCAATCATAGCCTGACTATACCATGGGGAAGGGTACTCTAATTAAGACAGAAGAAATAGCTGCTGTGATTGTGGCAAGATGAGCTGGTCAGACTTTGTGTTGTGAAGCTTTGTTTTTGTAAGTCCAGAGGCCAGAGGAGCATGTGTACCCCGCCATGCCAAATACTGACCCTCCCCGGAGCGTCATCTTCATCAGCATCAGTCAGCAGGATGCTAAAATTCACAGCTGCTCCCCTGTCTTTGCCTGTCTTTCCTCCCTTCTCTGTAGAGGACATACAACAACAGGGGGAGTGGCTAGTAAGGCCTTGATTCATGAATGACAAAGAGGACAAAAGAGCGAGAGAGGAAAAAAATCAGGCAGGACTAATAGACCCCATATCCTTATGAATGCATTGCTATTATATTTTTGTAAAGGCAAATGAGCAAAAACAGTCAGCTGTGGGAAATAGTTTTGCCGATCTCCCAACTGCAGTGCAGGCACCTGGTATGGACACAGTGATGCGTAGTCATTACGTGTAGATGGTTTGGTTGGAATTGATTTGTTTAGCTATTGATCCCTTTGTTTGTTTCTACCCGATGCTCTCTCCAGCCTCCATTGTTTTCCCCATAAACTACCCCTCAGAGACCCTTTTCTTAAAATGAGATCCAGCCAGCGTGCGGGGATGGTGCACACAGCATTAGCTCCAGTGCGATGCTGGTGTCGACCTTCAGCTCTACATTCTTAGAACTCCTTTTGGGATGCACCTGCAGCAAGATGAGAAATTTTGCAGTTTTCTGCAGGCACACTACAATATGGCGCGTGTGACCTGTCTCCTCGTAACTGATGAGATCTTAAGTGCTGATGCTGCTGTTGTTCTGTTCGAAGCAAGATAAATAAATATATTATAGAGGGGATGGATGGGAGGAGAGAAATACATGGAAGGAGAGAAGAGCGAATGCAGTTAACAAATACCCGGTGGGTGCAGATGTGACGCTGTGATGTGTGAAGATTTTTCGGGCTATTATAAGCGTGGTCCCTTTTTTATTTTATCACCTTACAGCAGAGCTCTCTAGCCTTTCTGCAGCATAGCTCTGAGGCACTGCCGGACCAGCCGAGGCTCCCTTTTGCCCACATGAGGGGCTTTTATCGTTCAATTTGCATTTTCCCTCTTTTATGTCCGTCTTTGCGTAATTGGTTTTCGGGCTCATCGTCTTGCAGCGGCGGTGTGTTCGCAGTTTAGATGTAAGGTGTCTTGTGATAGTTGTGATGATGCTGTCATTGCAATCTTGTTGTGGAGCGGGGCCCAAGTCCAGTTTCACCCTGCATAACATGTGCAAACCTGTCTCAGACAAAACACTTTTGACATTTTGCAAAATTACCAGCATATTAAAGAGTCTCTTCAGGCCATTTGATCAAGATGCAAGTCCAAGTGTGCAGTGTGGACGGGCATGTATGAGGGTTTTTTAATGTCCTGTCAGAGCTGTTTTTCCCATGCTATCATCATTTACTGGCACAGTAAATTTCACATTTTTGGGCAAAGTTCAAGCCTTTCTATGACGAAAGTTTCTCTCCAAGGAGTTGATCTTGTCAGAGACTGGGGCTGGAGCGTTTTGAATGTCCTGTGTGCATGCCAAGGGGCAATTTCATGGGAAGTATGCTGGGCTGCCTGCACAGGAAGCCTAAGCCCTTCCTTCTTAAACCCCTCAAGCAATATCAGCCTGGTATATTCAGTGGCATTGACTGCTGCCTTCTCCTCTCTGAGAGGCTGTCTGCCTCCACTGATGTAATGGAGGTTGTCTTCCCAAGGTATTGTCATGATTAATGCAGCTCTTCCCTCTTTGGTTGCAGGATCTCTGTGAGCGTTTGTCTCCCGTATTCCCTGGCTGTGTATAGCTTTCTTCCATCCCCCTGCTCTTTCCCATTATGTAAGTGTTGGTGGTTCAGGTAGTGTAGTGGCTGGAGCCCCAGGGCTCCTGCCATCTTCATCTTGGTTACGCTTAGAGGGACATGACAAATTACTGCTCACACGCAATTGGGTAAGAAGTCACCAAGAAAGACACATTGGAGATGGAAATGGGGAAAAGGAGAGCAGGAGAAGGAAGCTGTAATAGAGTAAAGAGTAATAGAGTTCCCTGCTGCTTTGGAAGGTCAAACATATGAAATATAGTAATGTGTAAATCTGTTAATACAGATGTCTGATTATTGGGTCAGAAAATGTCTGAAGTTGGGGGCAAAGGCAGATGTGTAACTCTACATAGGGACTGCTCATATTGTGCCCTTTTCAAAAGCTCCACCAGTGCAATCACAGGTGTATGCTGTCGCTGCGTAGAAACACAAGGTGCCATTGTTGGCCGATCGCAGTGTTTAGATTATTTAATACAAGAAGCAGGTTCAAAGTTGGTGCAAATGTTTGAAGTCTTTGTTTTCCAACCTAATCAAGTTTTCTGAATTGAGTGAGTCAGAGCAGGAGGAATGTTTATGAGCTTGAGTATTGATCCTTACATAACAGTCTAATCAAGAGCTCAAATGAGTGGTAATGAGTCACTTTTTTTCTGCTAAATAAAATAACTCGCACAATGAAATGATTACCATCTGAGCCTTTCCAGCCTGTGTGCTCTGTGCGGGTGAACCCACCACCACCCTTGTACACCGTAGGCTGAGGAATAATGGACTCGAAGGGGGTCAGTAAGTCAGCCTGCTTCCCAAATTCAGGATCTGCAAAGTACATTATCCCTCACCATCCGAATCATTGAATTCAGGTGTTCCAGTCACTCCCATGGCCACAGGTGTATAGACCAAGCACCTAGGCATGCAGACTGCTTACACTGCTAAATATTCCACAGTCAGCTGTTAGTGGGATTATAACAAAGTGGAAGCAATTGGGAACGACAGCAACTCAG
>JAVDPK010000765.1:292979-325264 GCA_034780415.1 Cichlasoma orientale | reverse complement strand
ACAGGGCCCCCCCCCCCCCCCCGGACCCCACAGCCATCCTTCCGGGTCCTCACAGTTACTAAATGAGGATTTGGATAATGTTTCCTTAAAGGCACCGAGCAGCGTTTGTGCACATACAATAGTTTGACATTCACTGAGCCAGTAAAGCACGCTGCCACATATAATTACGCCTCATTTGAGTCACATTCCTTCTTTTCTCCAAGTTTGGGCACAAAACACTTAAAGAAAACAAAAGAAAAAGAGAGCACAGCTGAGCTCTGTCAGAGCGGGAGGCTCAAACACTAAACACCATCTCCATCCCCCTTTTAATGCTCCGATGGAGTCATTATGTACAGAGCTCCGTCTGCCTCGCAGATGAAACGTTGCTCAAATCAAAGGAGAAGCCCCATCTTTGCAGGAATAAACAAACAAATGTGGGGAGGGAGGAGATAAAGAGGAGGGGATGAAAAACAGGCGCGCCCCTGGGGCTGGCTTCAACCATCCTTCAAAAGAAACAGCCTTGTCGTGACACCGCGAGGAAGAGAGCGCGGCAGACCGAGCCGAGGCCCGGTGGCCGCTGATTCATTTGCCCTGTTAGCGGGCCACAGTGCCACCGTGCCACCTTCTTTTCAAAGCTCAATAAAAGAAGACGCGTGCTCGTAAATCAAACAGAGCGGAGGGGAGGAGAGGAGAAAGGCGAGGGGGAGGGCCGGTCCCGTCGCGCTCCACTCAAGCCCATTTATGCCTTTTATTATTCATCCTAAACAAATATTATTCCGCCAAGTCTCTGAGGACTTTGAGAGAGGAGTGTGTTTTAATAATGAAGCCAGCATCACATTAAAACAGCCATTCTACTCAGCCATCCCCCAGGCTATTCACATGCACTCCACTGCATTAAAGCCAGCACCAAAGCAATGCTGCTACTCTCACTCAAAGGAATGCCTAAAACTAATGAAAGGTTAAGTGGAAATGCTTGCTGTCAATGTTCAACATAGCCTGATGACAAATAATTCACAGAAATAACAAATGGGCTGCTCCCGCTCCCCTTCCTGACCCAGAACACAGCCACACACCTGCCACACATGCTATCAGAGAATGGCACCAATCCAGCAATAAAGACTTTTTATTAATAACATATATTTCAGGCTAGAAAAGCAAAGAGAACCACGATGACTCTTTATCTTCTTCCATCTGCTGCCACTATGAACCACACCGTAAACACAAGCTCGCACGTGGTTTCATTACCGCTAACAGTCTGCGACAGTAAAACTACTCCACACTTGCATTTGTTACAGTATTTTTACTGCATTCACACAGAGGGGTGTGGGCTGGTTGTGTGAAACTTTGCAGCTAAAGTGTGAAGAGTCTGTATTATGAAGCCCATCCCGCCCACAGTTACCGGCTGTTTGGAATCTCTGCGGCACCATAAGCAGGCAGTCAGGTCCCGGACCGCGCGGGCCAGCTTGTCTTTCAGGAGCCGTCCCAGGCCGAGGAGCGCAGATCCTAAGAACAGGTCCTTTTCCTCGGCTTCGCCGCCGGGCGGCCAGAACCAGCACATGGCTATGAGGGAGCACAGGGCCCGGACCAGCGACTGGTCCCTCTTAAACAGCTCAGTTAAGGTGGTGAGGCAGAGGCACGGCCGGGGATCCGCATCCTTCTCTGCTTGGGCTACAATTGGCACAGCTACCGCCATGGCCACGCCAGCCAGATCTGGGTCATGATGGATCGGGTCCCTGCTGGCTCCTCTGTCACGCCTTTCTTTCACAGTTTTTACCTCCAAGTGCAGCTTTCAGCTTGTTTACGGTGGACTGAGGAGAGCAGGCTAGCATTAACTGTGCTGACAGCAGTAAGCCCAGATTATTAGCATGCTCATGGCCAGATGGCGGCTGATGAGCTTAGTCATAACACACAAGTACTTCTCCAAATTACCCCCCCATACACACTCCCCACATACACACACCAGTCTGCCACCCCCCTGTAAAGTTTACAGAGTGCTTTATAGCTTCCAGGAAGACAGAATCATGTCTGAAGATGAAGATACAACCTAATATCTGCAGGCATGTGCTGTCTTTTTGAAGTTTGGGAGCCGTGATAAGAGAGGACTGAATGTGAAGAACCCCTCAGACTCCTCCGGTCCGCAGACAGGTGACGACAGAGAGAGAGAAGCTAAAGAGCAAAGATGGGAACAAATGGTGCAGTCCACTAAAAGGACAGAAGCTGCTTCTTACTCAGACTGCTTATTACTCAGCTTAATAACATCAGTGCCTGAATCAGGCCAAATCTCTCCATACTGACAGCCAGACAGAGCATGGCTCCAGTCATAGCTCTCTTCATGAGTCCATTCAAATGCTCTTAGCGAAACGTCTCGTCTGGACGAACGCAAAGAAGCTTAATACGTCTGTCTGCTGTTTAACCTTTGCTTTCATGCAAAGATGACTGTCTACTGTAGTATTTATGATACAACTGCAATCATTGACCAGCAAACTGAGGCTTATTATAAAGAATGCACATGAAAGCAAAGCTGCAACTGTTGTTTCGTTTGATCATTGATTCATTTAACAGCAGTTACAGGAGACGAAACCCTCCCAAACCTGAACTGAAATGATTTTATCGCTTGCATGCAGACTTCCCACATCCTTCCATCTGCCTGATATGATCCCACAGTATTCTATACATGCACGGTGCACAGTGGTGCGCTGCTCAACTCTGTCCCCTCACAGCGACAAGGTTCCGGGTTTGAGTCCAGTCTGAGGCCTTTCCGTGTGGAGTTTGCCAGCTCGCCCCATCGACCCTGAATTGGATAAGTGGAAGGAAACAGATGGACTCCTGTTCTAATGTATGTGTGAGAACGGGCCGATGACCGGCAAGCCAAGAAATCCCGATCAAGACTCATAAACTTCAGATCAGGCGAAGCATATAATGATTCTAATTCTGCCTACAAACATCCTACTACTCTAAAGCAGCGCAAACTATATCCAATTAATTCAATTTCGAATGCCTCGCGGGTGATTTAGTTCACTTCTGCTACCAAGTGGTTAAGCTCATTATGGTACCACAACACTGTGTTAAACCAATTGCAGCGCTGCTCTATAGCCAAATGTTTCATTAAATAATAGATGCAATCAGTATCGTGATGGTAAACAAAGCTGTTAACTTCGCCCAGTAAGCACAAACAGACACACATCCTCGTGTAACGAGCACAAACTGGAATTCATTAGACCAATTAGTCAAAAACGGTGAGTCAGGGTGAGGCGGCCGATTACACGTGTGACAGAGCCCTGAAATGGGTCCTTCCTTTCCATCAACCTCTATCGACTCTCAGACCGCCGTGTGCACGCACGTGTGCAGCTGTACGCTCACACGCGGTTGGTTTTCTACCCGGTGACTCGATTTCTTTCTGCGCGCCCCGCAGAACAAACTGATGGCTGCGCGTTGATTAAATCCCGCCGTGCGCAGCAGCAAAAACCTGATTTACCAGCACCAATATCTCAGCCTGGATTTGATTTCTTTTTAATTTCCTTCACAGTGGTTGAATCTCACCGATGCAAAGGGAGAGTCTTTTCTCCTTTTGTGTCTCAAATGTGTGCGCGTGCAGTGGCATAAGTGACACAGACACACACATTCATAAACCTCCCTCCCTCTCACACACCTTTCCCGTCTTCCATTCACTCCTGAGTGAAGCACACACGGCAGGGAGCGGAGCAGCAGTGGTGCAGTGCAGATGCCAGCGTACAGGACTGCCTCGCGTCGCCGAGCAAACAGAAAGAGATGGATAACGGGGAGGAGAGGGAAAGTTGTCCACATTAATCCGCCTCCTGGCTGACCTCGGGTCAAATCCTGCACCGCATCTTCTGACAGAGACCCTCAGAATAAATCCGCGGAAGCTCCAGCAATTAACAACGGTTTTTGGATATTTGGCCTGGATTTGCTATCAATGATCCCAGCACAGCACTAATGCCTGTTCCCTTTTCATTTAGTCTGCATTACATAATGAGCAACTTAGCCAAACATGCACTCACGACTGCAGTAACGACTGTACACGGTTTTGAAGGGCATTAAATATTAGCCGGATGATGCGGGAGGAGGTGAATATGCACGAATGCACACAAATTTACTTGTAGGCTTCCAGCCATGTGTACATCATTAACACATGGCTTTTTGCTGTGACCACACACACTCATTACTGCCCTCAATAAACACCGCCATACAGAGTTTCCCGTATTGCATTAACACATCACTGAGGCATAATTCCCAGCGGAGCGGGCTCACGGTTTAATGACTTCCATAAAGTTGGTTTACATATCAAAAACCTGAGCAGATAGTCAACGGGCGATAGGACAGAAATAGGCGTGCAATCTGCCATAATTCATAAGGGACGACTGTTTGGCATATTCACAGATATTCCTCTGAAATGGGCTGAGAGGAAGTGTTGTATTAAGTGCAGTGTGCTTAGAACAAAGGCGGGATTCTTCAGGCAAACACAGCAAAGCATGACGAGGAAGAAAAATGTGCATGTGTAAAAAAAACAGTAGCTCTTAATATAACGGTGGATGAGTATGGCTAGGTGAATGACAGGAGAAGTGTTTCCTTCAGAGGGATTTGGCTTTGCCCCCAGGCGTGCTTGTCCTCATGTGTATGTACACACGCTTGAGTGTGCGTGCTTGTGCAGGAGGCAGTGGGAGTGTAACACAGCCTCTTCTCTCAGTCTGCACGCTGTCTGCATGACAGTAATAAGCTGTGTTTATACCGGTGGCTACGATTGAGTATCCTAATTATGGTAATGCTAAGGATTGGTGCCAGTCTGGTTTCTGACAGCCCTGCAGCTTCTGCTGAGAGTGGGCACCAATGCAGCATCACACGAACCTGGAAGGAAAGAGAGGCACAGCGTGCGGATGTCTGCACGCCCCCCCCCCCCCTCCAGCCCCTCCTACCTTGCTGTGCTGAACGGGCCTGTGTGCGCAGTGGGAGTGACGTTCTTCGAGCCCTACGCACGGGGACTCGCCACCGCCAGCTGCAGCGCAAACATCTGGAGAGAGAGAAAGAGAGTCACCACGTGTCTATTTGTGTTCGACGGCGTTTGAAGTTCGTACCGCCCGGTTCTGCGCCCCTAAAGCACATCCTTCTCCTAACCCACAAAACACAAACAATGGTGGCGAGAGCTCGTCTCAAACCGCTGCGGGCGACTTCCAATTGTATGCAACTTAAATATGGCTCCAAGCTAAAAATGGCAAGGGCACTGAGCTACCCAAAAAAAGAAAGAAAAAAAAAAAGAGCATGCTTGGAAATCCTAATTAAAGACTCCGTTATCGCCTTCCTCGCTCAACAGGAAAAAAACAACAATTCTGGAGATAAAGCTTCCTGCTAGTCTGGCCTTAAAAAAATGCCTCTAAATAATATTTATATTTGCAAATGAAGCCTCATTACAGCATGATATTAACAGATAATCTGAGTGTTTTGAAAGTAATTTTTCAGGCTGCCGCCTCCTCATTAACATTCACGGTCTGGAGGACATACTCCGTGGCAGTTGGCACATCTAAAGGCTCGGTTCCTGATTGTAGGCCGGGAGGCAGGCCAACGTGACGGCAGGAAACAAAAGGAAACTTCCGGGCCTCCCGCTGAGCCCAACTTCTCACTTTTAAGCCGGCAATCATCATCAACAAATGTCTGATAGCTAGAGCAGCGTTTCTAAATATATCTAATCATCTGCTTTCAGTTCTCTTGTCTTATATATTTGCTTCAGACTGAATGAATGCCAGATGACACTTCTTCCTTCTAGGAACGCCATCACGAAATCCTTTTGTAATTCATGTCAGACAAGTGTTAATTCCCCCACTGTGGGCATTTACCTCCCTGCCTCCTTATCAGCCTGCCTGGGATCATGTGCCCTCTAGAGACGCAGAGGGAAAACTGCAGGCGCTTTGATCACACCATTTGCAGTAATGAGGGCTTCAAGTCATTAATCCCTTTGTGTTCAATTACGGCCGTGGTGGAAGAAACGCTAATGAATTATTATCATTAAGATGACACTTAAGACTTTCTCTGAGACTGACTCTCTGCTTTGACTGTTTTCGTGCAATAAAAGAAACTCGGCTCAGCGGGAAGCTTTCAGGAGAAAAAAAACACAGCAAAATGACCTTAAAATAAAAACAGTTTGAGGGCGTCTGGCGCTTTTTTGAAACGCTTCTTCCTGCTTCAATCGTGCAACAACAGCACAGATAATAATATGATTTATTTCAAGAATATATGATTAAAATTAGCATCAGGCACACTTCTTTATTTTAATCTTCCTTACCTTCAAAGCAAGGCTTGATAATCTCTCTGCCAGCTGGGCATCAGCTGTGTGTGTGTCCTGTGGCACGGATGCCCTTACTGTTCAGTCCTGACACCTCATCATCACAGTGAGATTAAAGCAGGCTGACAGCACTCTATACATTCACGGCAATAATGAGCCCTCTGCGGTCAAAAGCCCCTCCCGGCCTTCCCTCTCCTCCAGGATACACAGAGCTGTGAAACATCATCTGCAGCTTTCTCTACTCGTTTCATTTATTTCCTCACAGAAGACAGAGAATATTGAGGAAGTGGTGTTTTTATAACTAAAGCGGAAATATAGTGGCCCTGTTGAAGTGGGGCTGCCAGAACCCTCAGCAATTACTGGTAATGTGAGCAGCAGCCCTTCACTATTAACTTTAAAGTTCACGTAAGCGCCAAATTTTCACGGCGCACGGCTTCATGAATATCACGAAGATAACGTTCCCTCCATAATCGATGCAGCTGTAAAACTGGATCTTCGGAGGCAGAGTGACTCAGCTCGCTGCAGAGGAAGTTACACTTGTACATTCATAATTACTAAGAAAACTGAGAAACTTTAATGGGCACGCTGAGCTGTTGCTTCAATTTGTGTCACCATCTGTCTCACAGAAGGGAACCTACCAACATGGCTTCCTCTTTTACTGTAAAGCATTAAAATGCTGGATCTACATGTTTGCCGCTGCTGTGAGGATGTGTGATGAACGTGCTTGTGTGTGTGTGTGATTGAAGCACCTGAGGAGGACTTGGCTCGGTGGTGTTTGCTTCGAACCTCTTGGCTGTGTTCAGCGGGAGGAGCCGGGCGGTCCGAGGTCGGCAGCGGGGGGCCGTCCCGCCTCAGGCTCATGTGCAGGGTTTGTTCGGCAAAAAGTGTTTGGATCAATGCCAGGTCCAGACCGGACACACACCGGCCATTCAGGACCAGGATCTCATCGCCCGGACGCAGACCTGCATACACGGCAAACTTGTTTCAGAAAAGCCGCACTGATCGCAAACGTGCCGCTCTTATCGGTGATCTGAAGATTGGCACCTTCGTTGAAGGCCGGGCCATCAGGAAGCACCTCGCTGACAAAGATCCTGCTGCTCTTCTGGCTGTCCGTGTGTCCCGTTACCGCGAAACCTGGAAGAGTTCAACCGGAGGATCGTATGAGGGATCATGACGAGTACATTAAACTACAAGCGCAGTCTGTGCGTGCACGGCCGCCTCACCGAAGTCTCCGCTGCCGCTCAGCCTGCTCATGTGCAGGGTAAACACATTAACTGGGACCACCTCCAACTGATCATTGACCTGCAGGGTGATATAAAACAAATCAATACACATTATAGAAAGAGCAGATAATGAAGAGCACTGTGAATCCATGTGGGATCATGCACGTTTGCCCTTCTCACCGCATCACGGAGGAGCTCTCCAGGAGCCACGTATCGAACCTCCACGTGCTGCCCCGCTCGCCTGTGCAGTCGGAGGCAGTGCGCGCCCGGGTCCAGCTGTTTCACCTGTTTACACAGGAGCCACTAATGCTCAGCAGACTGCACGCACAACAATCACCCAACATATTTCATGCACCAGTGCTTTGCCGCACAGCTGCTGAGTGGCCGATGTGTGAATTATTCACAGACTTTTCATGCAGTGAAAAAACCAAAACTGCACGTATGTTGTTTTTGCATGTGTGTGTGTTGTGTGTCCATCTATCTGCAGTCATTCTTTTGGGGGGGGGGGGCTGTGTGCAGTCACGTAATAAAGTGGTGTTATTCCAAACCCCCTGGGAGCATAATGCAACCGGATCTGCTGCTGCAGCTGTTTCAGATGGATTATTTGACCATTAACAAGGATTTTTATATTCATATTTTATATTTACATACGACTGAATATCCGCATCCTCACCATGAATATTCATTTTTACTATGCTTCCAAAAATACAGCCGTCTTGGGGTTTTTTTGCTATAAGAGTCAGAGGTCAGGAATATTATTGTCTGATTCTAGTGACGCATCATAATTTCTTTGAAACTCAACCTTGCACGCTGCACAGAGGAGGTCGGCAGCTGCCTGGTCTCTTCTGATGGGAACTTGGACTGTCAGGCCGTCTGGCATGTAGACACACGTCAGCACGTCTGCGACACCGCTGATGCTGGCCCAAACACCGCCCTCAGGGGGCGACATGGAGTATATGCTAGTCAGCATGTCCAGCCTCTGTACGGGTGGAAATCGGGGTAAAAAGGCAGGATATAGATGGAGCAGAGAGTAAAGAGAATATGGGGAAGAGGGAGGTAAACAAAGAGAGGAGGGAGAGGGTGGGAAAGAGAGCAGACCTTGAGTAACAACACACAAATCAATACAGCTCCATTAGTCTAACTGCTTGGCTGTGGATCAAGCAGCAGAGCAACGATGTCACACAATTAGCCTTTCAGAAATTCATCTGACATCACAGACGGCAGTTGCTCCGTATAATAGTCGTCATAATGATCGTGTACACAAGGGGACTGGCAGGGGTCGACTGCCAGGTCTAGACGTCCAGACGATATCGCCGCTGTTCTCCAGGACTTTTTCTCTAAAAACCGCAAGAGTCATTTTGACTGAAGCGGAGAACGGGAACAATTTATATCGAAATCAGTCAAACTTCCAGAAGATAATTATGTGCTGCATTATTTGTGGCATTAAGAGTGAGGTTTGAGCAGGGTATTAAGGTGGGGGGGGGGGGGGGCAGGCCCACGGCTCAGCCTCAAAAACAGCCATTTAGGGGTTTTGGTTGAGACTCGGTGTCTCTGGGGGAAAAACGCCACAGCTGCGATGTGGGGCTGTGGGAGACGCCACGGTGCAGCCTAAGACCACAATTATCAGGGCTCTGGATCACGAGGGAAGGCTCAATCACACCAAATGCACTGAAACACATGGCTGGAAGACGCCTGTGATTCAGCACTTCTGACACAGACGATACGAAGTGCTGCTTAAACTGAGACATGGGGACCAAGAGGGATAATTGCCTTAGTGAATATGTTGGAGTATGCCGTGCTGTTTCAGATGCATTATGGTATCATAAAGAAGAGAGTGGTGTGTGTGAGTGCGTGCACGTCTTTCGGTCTAATGTGCACGTGTGTACGCTTTTCTGTCCACTGCAGAAGCTGCTGCTTGATGAATCACCCCAAGAGGAAAAAGACCTTTTTCCCTGCCAGACAAAAGGCCTAAAGGGACAAGCTAAAGTCTCTGATTCAGAGCATCGCTTTGCTACACACACACACACACACACACACACAGCTCTCAGTGTAGCGCTGATAAATACAGGCACAAAAACATTTGCCTCATTTTCCACCTTAATGTCCCTCTGACTAGCGCACCTCAGGAGTCTGTGCCAAAAAAAAAAGCCACCTATGTTCCTACTAAAAATGTTTCCCTAACCTGCATGGCTGAAGGAACACAAGGTACCACTTCAACGCCCACTTCTGTCTGCACCTTTATAGATGTGAGGTCACGCTCACAAACTGAGGATGGAAAAAAAAAGCCGACATGGTTGCATAAGCAACCGTTTGTGCCCCAGCAACACCGGTGTGACGGAACAAAAAGTCAGATTCGGTCGCCCGCGCGGTCCCGATCAGGAACCGACTCACACTGTACACTCATTCATGGTCAGAGCGCGTCCTAACGGGCCGACGGTTGCCTGGTCAACGTTCCACGAAACGCTGCCAGGCACGTGCCGGTCTTCAACGAGTGCTCTGTGCGGTGAGCGTGTGCATGCTATTTATGTTTGCACTCAGCCAGATCATCTGAGCCTCAGTGTTTCCCTCCAGTGTGGAAATTATTTCCAAGCAAACCGTCCTCCACCCGAGCTTCTAAAGATGGAAGGTGGAGTAACGGGCGTTTAGTGAGCGCTGCAAAAAAAAAAAAACCCAAAACAAAACAAAAAACACCCTCTCTGTTCCACTTAGCAACTTTGTTACACAAATATTACAGCAGTGTCTCAAATAGATAGGCCATTCAGCCTTTTCCTATCAGGTCTATTAAAAGCATATTACTCCTCGTTTCCTTAAAGCTCCACCCAAAGTTCCCCTTTCCATCCAAATGACATGATTTTCCACACACTCGCAACACTAACGACCGCTTCTTGGATTTACCTCATAATTCCACAATCGTGTAACAAATGGTTATTTCTCCTGACACGTCTTCATCGTGTCACAGCTTTGCAACGTTGAAAGGATCGTCTTTGAACCCGCACCACCAGCCTTTCATCAATCTAACCAAACTGAGTAAAAACCTCTCAGCTTAGAGGTGAGCAATTGAAACAACTACCAATGAGAGGGCGTGGTACCACACCTGTGACATATGACAGGCTGGCAAGTACATTACAGGGTGACCTATTCAACCAAGCCTGGAAGGCCTGCTAACAACCCAGCCATCAGCCACAGAGCTATGCGCGATGAGCTAATCTCTTCCTGTGTGGGTGACCCTTGTGGGGGTACTTCAGGACTGTGGGGTATTAGGGCCGTAGATGCGTCGGCACTCTCAGTAAGTGCTGGACTCTTTCAAGGTTGCCCCTTTGCTCAGATCCCGTTTGTGATATTTCTGAGGCGCCGTCAGGGTGAGGAGGCCGTTTGGCTTCACAATCACACCTGTGCTTTTCGCAGATAACGAGGTTCTGTTGGCTTTATCACAATGTGACCTTCAGCATGCACTGAGGCAGTCTGCAGCCAAGTGAGAAGCACCTGACATGAGTCACCTGAGGTTTGGGGTCTTTGCTGTTAAAAGGTGGGCTGCACCATCCCGGTTGAGGCTGATTTGATGCCAAAAAGAGCCCGCTGAGGTGGTCTGGGCATTAAGCTGCAGGAGCCTTTCCTCTGGAAGAAGGTAGCAACCTTCTTTAGGAATAAAATATAAGGATGGAAGTAGTTTTTCCTAGCAGTCAAATCATATCAACTGGCTCCACTGAGGAGGTTCATAAAATGGGTCCCTGTGATGACAGGAGGCTGGAGGGTTAAAAGAGCCAAACTCTGCCAGTAACTCTGGAGTTTTAACCTCAGTGGAGGCCAAAGCATCTCCAGCTCGTACAGATGTTCATTTCACCAACACCAAACAAGAGCTGAAGAGTGCCGGCACATTCTCGACCTGCTGAGGCAGCTGGGCGGTCAAAAATCACAGAGAAATGACGGCAACCGCGCACACAAACACACACACACACACCGCGACGGCGAGGCTCTCTGCAAGGAAGCACGGGAGCTACACAACGAGAATAAAGCGTGGGCACACACTCACACAAACATACCCTTCACTTGACTTCACTTCAAAGGATTAGTGGAAGATGACTGCTTATTAGAGTAATTCGAGGGCTTTGAGCCCAAAGTGGCACAATAGGCACAAAGTCATCAAGACGGAAATGAAGAACTGAGCGTGTTGACAAAAATCAATGCAGCTGTGCTAACCTCTCTCTTTTCTTACTTCCCACACCGAGGAGTCTTAATCCCCAGCAAAACAAGACGGATCCCTGCGATGAGCCACTTTCCACATTTAAATCTAAGATTTAAAGAGTGAAGAGAGCGAAGCCGCGAGCGACGTGACAGCACCAACCCAACGAAAGCCATTATTGTTTCCACACTTCCTGCTCCCAGCCCCTTCCTAGGCCCTTAATGAGGGCCATTTGAACACTTACCACATTGACCACAGATTAATACTATGAATCACTACATCCTGTGCAACAGTGATCTTCATAAGACGATTCCTCTGCTGTCTAACAGCATCCATTACACTCATCTGTCAGTGCCACATTTCATCAGGCGGGAAATATTTTGGCTTGCTGGAGCCGTCAGAACGAGGCTGAGCTGACTCACTGCTACTATACGAATTTGATCCATCACCACATCAGCAAACAGCGGTCTGGATTCTAAAAACTTAACAGGCTGAAAGCTGCAGCATGCAGTCCAAAACTTAAGATGGCCAAAACATCGGAATAAAAGGGGAACAATGAGCGAAAAGGGAACTTTACTGTCACTAACAGCAATTCCTTTTTTATTCGTTTTACATTTCAGCCTGTTTTTTTTAACACCTGCTGGGTTTCAGCTACCTTGAGCTGTAGTCAAGGTAACCACAGGCACTTCCCTGATGTCCAGATGTTAAAACAGGAATTTTAAAAAAAAAAGGGAAGAATGTGGGAAGTTCGAGCACAGCGAAGTCACTCGATCACCCGCAAATGCTGCCGTTCCAGTTTCTGGCTGCTCACATGGTCTGAATTCACACTTGTCAGTCATTCAACCTTTTCCCCAAACACAAGCACCCAGCAGCACCTTTAGCTCCATTATGGCGAGAATCGGACCAGTGTTCACACTGGGCTTTAACAGGGATCCATCACAGTGAAATCCTCCTGTTACATATGCTGTCCATTTGTCTCGCAGACACCTGCAGATCAGCATGAAAGGAATCTCTGCTTTGATCCTGGACGTGTAATATACACACACACACCTCCTGATCCCCTCACATACACACCCAGCGTGATCACATATCTTTACACAGCTAACTATCAACACCATGAGAGACAGCAGAGGTCAGAGTAGCAGCGGGCCCATTTCTGCTGCAGCTACTTCCCACTGAAGCTAATAATAGTACACGAATCTCTGCAACAGGGTCGCAGATGTTAGTGGAGATTTTAGAGGATTTACCAAAGATCCATAAACTTTATTTGACAAAGTTCCTGAATTCTGTGACTCACCTCGGTGCTCCTGGGAGGCAGGGCGCACATTTGGCCTCCAGCATCGCTTTCAAAGACCTGAAACCCAGAGACAGACAGTAAGAAGCACAGACAGGGGGGGCACCACGCTGACTGACTCATAAGCGATTAGCACTTAGCCATCTAAGCAAAAACAATATTAAAAACACACAAGGTGCTATTATGCAGTTAATTAAAAACTACGCGTGGCGAGGGCAGAGCTTTGATACCGCTTCCAAACAGGGTCTGTGGCCTTTGAAGGTGCACTGGTGGAAATGTACCGAGAGGCACTGTGTGTGGACACTGAGTGGTTTCTGTGTGGCAGAGATCAAAGAGGGAAAGGAGTCCGAGAGCAGAGGAGAAGCGGGCGAGCGCTCCCACCTCTCCGACTCCACATCCACAAAATTCCTCCCTCGGCCTCTTCTCCCCGGCTCCTCTGCTTGCTTCGTGATGGGGCGTGTTGCTGAGCCTGCCGCCGGAGGAGACCGCAGCCTCTGAGAATTTCAACAGCTCTGTAACACGGCCGTGACAGAGCCATCCGTTATGAAGGCGTGACTCAGATGGACTGCAGTGATCAGGCTCTGCTCTGACAGCCTGTCACCGGGCAGCACAGACGAGTGGCAGAGCTGCTAAATTCAATCCAACAGTTTGTTCCCCCTAAAAAGCTCTGACACTAACTCAAAGGTGTTTGTTCCTGCTGTGAAATTAAAAGAGCTCGAGCGGACTTAGAGGGGCTCAGGATTACCTTCAACAGCGCCGAGAAAATGTCGTTACAGCCAGAAAGAAGAAGCTACGTCTGACCTGAGATCAGCAGACTCACTCCCTGCACAGCATGAGGACAAATATAAAGTAGCTGTAAATGGTGCTGCTTCACTAAAAACGGGCTTATTTTAGAAAGCTTTACCAACTCTGCCACAAATCCTCGGACCTTTCTGGCCTACTTCCACAACCGACCGGCGGCCAGCTCCTCACTATATACATGGCTCCGCTAAGACGGATGAGAGCAGACGAGAGAGCAGGGGGGATGACTTTGGGGCAAGGTTGTGGAGAACGACATCAAAGTGGTAAATGGGATTTAGGCTTAGTCAACACACATGAGTCAGTATGGAAACTGTGGGAGAAGGACCGCCAGCTCTGATGTTTCTGCTCTGAGAAACGGGCTGTTTGAGAGAGAAGACGCGGCCGGAGGGGGGGGGGAGGAACAACAAATGGGGATAAAAATTAGGGAAGAGCAAGATGAAATGCATGGTTTAAGAGACTGAATAAATTAAGAAGCTAAAATAGTGTTTCTGAGCTGGGGGAGAGCAGATAAATGGAGGACCTTGGAGAAGGCACATTAAAGTGCACAGAGGAAAAGCAAAGACTCTTGTCTCTTGTCAGTGCAACTTGAGGGAACAGCCAAGGAGCTGATGACGTCATATTTAAAACAGCGACAGCTGAAGTTCCCACAGAGAATAAGAGAAAAGTGCCCCCCCCATTCTGAGAGAAAGGCAAGAAAAATAGCAGATGTCCAGGAAACCCCCAGCACTCTGAAAACCCCTCGAAGCACTAACCAGCCATTAACTGCTCACGATCAGCCTCTAAATAAAGACAAAAATACCAGAAAACACTAAAAAAAAGAGCTCGTAGGCAAAAGGAAACCTGGGGGGGGGGAGAATAAAGGGAGGCTGTTTAATATTTAGCGTCTTTACACCGACCATCTGCTGGTGTCTGCGGGGCTGAGGAAAGAGCGGAGGATGCCATCTACCACATATGGCTTTTAATAATTCATGTGTGCGCTGCAGCGCCACCTCGGCCTTCTGCACTGTGAAATGTAACTGGGCCTCATTAGGCTGGCTGGCTGGAGTTCCCCAGGAAAATAACAACACATAGACACATACCTCGGCGCTGACGGACGTGCACAAATGCACAAACGGAAATATCACAGAGATAGACGAGCTGAGCGACAGCGAGCCGAACTGGACGGGGAACATTTGGTCACCTACCGGAGATACGATTCGCTCTGAATATGGTGGGCACCGTGCTGACTTCACTCTTTATTAGAGTCCCAACTAATGAACACGGGTCCATAAAATTAAACCAGTGTTTCCTTTGGTGGTTCTTAAAATAGACCACCAACACTAGTCTCCAGGGCCGTATCTGCAGGCTACAGAGTGGTAGATTTCTGTATCAATAAATAACCAGCTTGCATGAGTCTAATTACTAACCAGAGAGGAATTACACCCCCCCCCCCCCACCTGGGTGAGGAATGCTCCCCTGTGTTTACGTTGATGGGAGGTTTGCACTCAGCCTTACAGGAAAGCAGGAGGGATGTGAGCTTATGTGCTTTTAATTAATAAAAACGTCTTTGGGGAGAGGAGGGGGTAAATGTGCTGGAAGCGCTGCGTGACTGTAACAGTCTCCTGCTATTTTCTTTCACGTCAACAAAGGCGTTGCGAATGCGAGCGAGCAACGAGCCAACGTGTTTTCAGGTGGTTCCATTTTACAAACATGCACAAAGTGCACCGAAGGCATCAGTTTGTCCTCATCGATGTGATCCCGGCATACGTGATCGCGCGCGTTCAGGTTACGTGCAGACACGGTCCCGATTCCCGATCCGGATCGTCTTCAAACGTGACAGGAGCATCACGATGCTCTCCATTTCAGCTTTTGATTTAAGTGGTTTCTCATCAGCTGGCTACGAGTACTAAATGCCAGAACACAGCAAAGTGTGCAGCTGCAGACTTCACCAACAACGTGACCTTCCAGAAACACACTGCTGAGGTTTGACAACTAAGAGCACCTATTTTTTTTCATCTGGAGAGAAAACTTTCAGTGAGCAATAAATGAATGGATCGATACATTAAAACACACCCAGATGCGTGTCTGTGTGTTCATTAATACCTGTGAAACAGACGGTCTCTTGTCCCGGCCTCTCTTCGTAAGGTTGTCGAGGCCTTTGAGGGAGGAGAACAGGCCTCGTTTGCGCTGTCTGTGAGTCAGGGACACCGAGCGCCTCCTGACTGTGGCTTCATCTCTGGAACAGATCTGAACAGACAGACGACATCAGCCCTGCAATCATTTTCCTCAACAAAAATTCCATCTAATCAAACCATCTTAATGAAGTTCATTTTCCTCCAGTGCTGCATAAAGAGAGCACTTGCTGCCTTTATAGTTTCAATGGAAGGAGTTTTCAAGGTTACTGCTCAACATGAAGTACGTGAAAACTGAATGTTGCATTCAAAAGCATGGATGCAGAGCTGTGCTCCGATTCCTTACATCACCTTCATCAGTAATTCATCGGTTTCTCTGCTTCCTTACCAGCGCATGAAAGGAGGAGACGGAGAAAATCCCCAGGCGTCCCAAGGTGCTTTTGGTGGGGCGGCTGGCGATGGCGAGCAGGCTCTTCGGGTTGGGCAGCTCTCCGCCCTGTAGACTTGCAAGGTAGCAGCGCATCCTGAAGAGATCCATGTTGAATCTCTCCAGGTTCTGCTCCCACTGCTGGATCTGAGGGGAAAGATCGGAATTTGAATTTGATTTTTCAGTTGGTGAGTGAGCAAAGGAGAGCTGGGGGGGAAATAATGGTGGGGGAGGGAATCAAAGAGGGTCAGTCCAGTGCTTTTCTATGAGCTGCGATTGCTTGCAGATGTTGGTGGAGGGTAAAGGCTCCGTGGAGCTTTGATAGTGAGGGATGACTGCATATGGAGCAGACGAGTGTGTGTGCAGTAAATTCAAATGCCTATTTTTTTTATGGAGGGCTTGAGAGCCCGGTGATGTTGCACAGACCACCCGTTACACACACACACACTTTACAGTCGCCTCCCCCCGTCCCTGTTTGCCCTATGTAAGTTATAACAAAGTGCTTATTTTGTTGGCTGGAGACCATTTTTAATGAGAACTCTCAGTTAAATAACTCTCCATAACAACTGGCTTTAATGGGTCTCATCTGCACCGAGAGTTCATTTACAATAACGCACCCTATGGCGCGGTCCCATTAGGTCTCATTCACACTGACGACATTCTTTGGGATTAGGAGCAAACTGAGAAAGGGCGGGAGGGCGGCGTTTTACGAGCCCTCTGACTTCACAAACATCTTAAACACAGAACCTGCACTGAGACCAAAACTGCGCTCCGTGGAAAGCCCGCATGCATGGAAGTGCGCGGCTAACTGAGCTAGCATGTCCTGAGATCCACAGAGCGCCATAGGAATCTATGGATCTCAGGAGATCGAGTAGAAACCCAGAGGTGTGATTAGAAAAAAAGGAAAATTCTACTTTTGTAGAATAAACAAATCTTATGCAGAATGTTTTGTATCAAATGATGTGTGACTATACTGAGCTTACAGAAGTGAACTAAGAGACGAGCACTTCTGTTTAGTACACCAGAGACTTTGTTGTATTCATCACTTAAAAGGAAATTTGACAGCCTGTCAAACAGCTTCTGTTCCCGGTGTTACTTCAACCTAAAGACACCGAATAAATCCTCCGACTGAAGTCAGCGCAGCATCATCTTTTTTTCTGTTCCTGGGTCATATATAAAACACGGTTCTGGGGCTGCTGTCATTTAATTTCCACTGAGTGGTTTGAAGATGGCTTTAAGGAGGTCTTACTGACTAAATCAGATAAGCTCCTTCCTCAAAACCAAAAGACAAATCAGGAGAGTTGCTGCTTTGGAAAAATTCATGTCGATGTGAAACTCAACAGGATCCGTGCAAGCTTCGGATCCACACACCGCGGCTCTGTTTGTCAACAGTCAGATATCCAAATATCCAAATCTTTGTTCAGGGAGGTTCTAAAATAGCCCCGTGCGCAAAATTCGATTTGCTGACTCATGCCGCGGTGCATTACTGATTAACACAATTTTTGTATTAAAGCCTACTGCTGATGCTTCTAGCAGGTTTGAATCAGTGCAGTGAAAAAAATGAATCTAAAATCAACAAACATCAGCGTGTTTGGGCGCAACTTACTTCCATTCTAGATTCTCATCTTCTCCCTCTTTAGCATCTGCCCCGATCTACAGATCAGTGTGTGTGTGTGTGTGTGTGTGTGTGTGTGTGTGTGTGTGTACAGGCAGACTTCAAACAAGGTCTGCTGGCACTGATTGCAGCAGACATAGGTGGGGGTAGGCAGAGACATCAAAGTGATGCCCTCTTGGTACTCGACAACCCCACCAAAACCTTCAATCTATCATCAGCCTCGTGGCGTCTTTATCAGAGTCCTGTCCTGACCCCATCATTGACTCCAACCTCGTCCGTCTTTGTGTCTACTCTGAGGTGGCAGGCTGGCTAATTGAAGACAGACCCGAGCTCAAAGTTAATCCAGTCGTGCAGCGACATCTCCGCTGCTCGATGCCACAGTGAGCTGTTCAGCTTTTAGCTCGCTTGTTCCGCTTCTGCTGCACTTTAACTGCAGACCAAATAAAGACCTAAAGATGCTTCAGAATCAGCAGCTGCAGCAGCAGCAAATGCACATGAACTTATTTCAGTGACCATCTGAGCCACAAGCATTTAAAAAAAACAAACCTGAGGCTCCCACATTACAATTCAAGCACTAACTTCTTGTGAAAGTATCTGTGCTCTTGCTAAGCTACAGGTTTGGAGCGTTTTACAGCCCTTTTGTCATCTGCTGTATGTGGGCTAGAACACAGTGCTGGGTGCTTTAGACTCTCCCTCAGGCTGTGAGGAGGAGGGAGAGGATAATGCATGTCGAGAGCCCATTACCAGGAAACATCTGGAATCCCAATCTCATGTTTGGGGAGAGCGCTGCTCCCCTGGGCCCCTCGCGACACATTTGGGGACTGATGCATTTGGGCCACTTCACCCACCCACAGACGGAAATAAAGCGCAGGCTCGTCACCGCGGTCGCAAAAATCGGAGGAATTAAGTAGGGCACATCATGTGTTTGCAACACGAATAACGTGGAGTATCAATACACAGAGGAGTTTAAAAATCGAAACATGAAAGCACGTGTTACGCCACCGAATCCATCAACGCTGCAAATGAAGCAGCTTCTCTCTGAGATTCGTCTCACGGGCAGGAAGTGTGAGAACCCCCCAGCTGATGTCTCACTACAGATATCAGCACCGCCACCAGCAGCTCACCTGGTTTTCGATAGCTTTGCGGTTTTTGGGGTCGCTGACTACAGTCAGCTGCAGCTCGGCCATCTTCTTCATCTTCCCGTCCATGTCGATCTTCTGCAGCAGGCCGCGGACCTGGCTCCGCAGCAGACGCACCGTATCCTCCTTCCCCTGGCGCTTGGCCAGCAGCGAGGCGCTGGCAGAGTGGATGGCTGTCACCCAGTTTTCCAGGTCGGTCTGGTTGCTGGCCTGGAGGGGAAGAGAAACACTGTTGACCAATATTTCTGTTACATGCATCATAAAGTTATTCTACAGTGAAAACAAAGGGATGAACTGACTTCATGCTACAGAGTTACAGAGTTTCTCCTTGTGTGCCTCTGGGGGAAGGTCACCTCCACAGAGATATTTTATTAGAGACACTACAGCATAGTGCTATCTTGGAAGATTGTAATCTGAATGGAGGAGGTGAAATACCAAAGCAGGGTAAGCATGTTCAGGGGGATATGTAGATCAGTAAGGTCAAATCTAGGACTCGCTCTGAGAGTCCTTAGCTGGAGAGTTTGAGTTCCTCTGAAGTTGGTCATGTTATATTCTACCCGTGAGGGAAAGGAAGCCAATGTCAGACACAAAGCAGTCAGGTGATGCGCTTCACCTGGAAGAGGTAGACGTCTCCATACGAGTTGCTGAGGCAGAACACGTTCTCCTTCTTGGGATGCTCGGGAACAGCCTGGACGATGCTGTCCTCGGCCAGGAGGGCGTATCGAGGCGACAGCTCCTGCTCCGGAGAGCCTTTGCTGTAAGTTTCGTAGAACAGCAACGTGCAGCCTGGAAAAGGAAGAAAACATGCAGACACGATGTCCTTGTTAAAACTTCAGCAGAGCTGGAGTTGTTGCCATAACACTGAAACATAAAAGCACAAAAATGTCGCACACTCCCCGAAGCCCCCGCGGAATCCGAGAAATCCCAAGAATGCTTCAGTTCACCTTTTAGTTTCTCTTCTTCAGGAAATACTTTCACGTTAGCGACTAACTCAAGCTCGAATTCTCTGGCTGCGTTTCAAGGAGACGAGATGGAAGCTCACCTTTCAAGGTCACCCAGTACTGCTTCCACTTGCGCCGCGTCACCAGCTCCAGCTTCCTGTCTTTGTGCAGGGTAACGAGCGGTTTGAAGGAAAGCCAGCCGGCCCGTCGCACCACCCCCTGCTCCTTTTCAAACAGCAGGTCGAGCTGCTCGAGCGAGCCTTCAGCGGATTCGCTGCTGCTCTCGCCTTCCTCGGTGCCCGTGGATGGAGCTCTCCTCTCGCCTCCTCCCTGCCCAGTGCCCGTTTCCAGCTCCCTCATGAAGTTCTCGTAGATATTCTGGCGAAGGGCGTCATTGGTCGTTTGGTGAATGGCTCCTGAAGATTGGGCCCTGGAGGCGCCGGGAAACCAGAGGAGGCTGGAGACCTGGGAGGGAGAGCTGGTGTCTGCAGTCAGGCCGTCAACCCCACTGTCAAAGTTATCGCTCAGGTCCTTGTACCTGGGTTCCTGAGGAGGCACAACAGAGAAGTCCATTAGAGGAAGATAAAAAGTTGCAGGTGGAGTGATTGGATTATAATGATGACCAAAGATAACATGTATTGATTAGTTACCAGTGGACGTGCGGGGCTGGTTTGTGATGCATTGTTCCCATCCACCGTTTGCCCCCAGACTTCTGTTTGGCACCCGTGAGCTTACACTGGGACAGAAATCGACTCTGCTTCTCTCAATTAGCCCCGCGGCACAGCGAAACTTTTGAAAAATCTAGGCAAACCACTCGAACCTACTTCAAAGTCTGCATTACAGTCTCTAAATTCTTCCTAGGCTGAAAAAGTGGGACAAATTTCCTGTGATGGCACCTGGGAGGTTGGCACCCTCCAGGCTCACACAATTTCACGTCATTTGAGGTCTGCTGTGGCTTCCCAATTCCCCAAATGAACACTTGATGGAATTGCACCTTTCATGCTTAATGACAGCCTACCTACACTTGACTAGATTGCGGCATCGATTCTGCCCGTGGCAGCAGAGAGGAGCACTCTCAGCGTGCAGACGCTCGGTGTGTGCCGTCATCCCGGAGCTCATTCTCCAGCTTTTGTTTATTAATATCTTTCACTAATCTCCGTCCATGTCCCCCCTTAATCCATGCTTCACACTGCAAGCAGCTCAAAACGCGACTGCAGCAAAGGGCTCGTGTTTAAATTTCCTGGCAGCGATGAACCCGGTGAACTCGGTGCTCACATGAAGACAGCCTTTGTTCACCGTCATGTCCACTTGTAGCCACTCGTGTTTAGTTTGTAGCTGTAGTAAAAACACATACTGCGCACAGGGCACCTTTTCCTCAGCTTCTCCTCCTTCCTTTTAGCCCAAATCTTTCCAGCCTCTCTTCACTGTCTTACATCTGCTTTCCATTACGAGCAGATTCTTGGTCTTTGGCATCAGGGTCACAATGTGACCTTTAAACCCACAAGTCCAGGTGGAGGGGAACCAGAGCTGGAGGTGCTCCTGATCTCGGATGACCTGCTGAAAGGAGGCACTGTGACCAGCCCTCGGAGAAATATCGCGCACTGAAGTCTGGCATCAAAACGGCCCCCAAAGGAGAGACGACACGCAGTCGCAAGGCCGCTTTAGACAGCTCAGTGACTTTAATGGGACCTTGTTGCACGCCTCACTGGTTACGAAGAAACCAACGGGGCCTCGGGCTTCTGTGAATTTGCCTGATTTTTATAACTAGTTTATATAATACTGCATCACAAATGCAGACTTTGTGAGTATTTATCGCTACAGCTCGAGCCCTGCTTGACACAATTAGCTGCAATCAGCAATGATTACCAGCCCTCGTGTGAACTTAACTTCTGGATGAGGAAGCAAAACTCAACTAATCTATCCCGCACCAGCTCACGACCATAAATGATGGCTGCATAACGGGAAGCAGCTCGTCATTACAGGGTCAAACTGCGCCTCGCATGTTTCTCTGGAAATAATGAGACGTTTCAGCACAAGAAGCAGCTTACAGAGTCTTGAAGAAGAAAATGAATTCTCCGTTGTTCTTTTCTACCCTTTGTTTTGCTGTGAGGCTCCACTGACTGAACAGCAATCCCTATTAGCAGATTTATTCTCAGAGGAACGTGAGGGGAGAGCAGAAAATCTGAACACAACAACCAGAACAACCGTAAGTCGTTCATTAACATTAGAGGAGGGGTGGGGTTAAATCT
Source organism: Cichlasoma orientale (assembly GCA_034780415.1). Lineage (NCBI taxonomy): Eukaryota > Metazoa > Chordata > Actinopteri > Cichliformes > Cichlidae > Cichlasoma > Cichlasoma orientale. The sequence goes on along the minus strand of JAVDPK010000765.1, from coordinate 303,013 downwards.
TCAGCTAGGATTTAGTCTCACTCCACAGATCCTCTCAGAGGCTTACGGCTATTCTCTCGGCAGTACCCAAACAGCGTTCTTAAAACTTTTACAAGGCAAAGCTAAACGAATTAATGCGGGAACAATTGCTTCCAAGCCTCGAAGAAGGGAGGGACGAGAGTTCAGGCTCAGTTTAAACAAATGTTTTAGGTCAAATTAAAGCCGGTAAAAACGTCACGTTTGCACAGCTAAAAATCACACAAACGCGCTGGAAACGGGATCTGACGGGACCCGAGCAGCACGAGCATCATTTTACTCCGGGGAGATGATCTGCCCCCACAGACATTCCTGTGGGAGGGGTCATTTAACAAACTGCAGCTATTGAGTCTCGATTTTAAGATTAACATTAAGAGCCAACAGGTAGAGCTGACCAAAGAGCTAAAAACATGCAACAAGCACTGTACATTCACCGGCTACTGCAAAACAATCAATACGCAGTAATACTTCAAATGTACCTACCCATAAATAGTACTCATGACATCTGACTACCAGCCCCGCACTTCTCTTCCTTGGAGCATCGTCCATGCCTCGCATTGTATTAAAGCTCACTCCCATCCTTGCTCCCTCCACACTCAGCGCTGGCTGCCTTACAAATTTCATTTTGTGTCACCCCACTGTGCCCCGTCCTCAGACAGCTGGTGTTGTGTTGCTAAAAGGACCAGAGGACGGTGGTTGGTTCCCAGCCATGCCAGGACAACCACTGTGGCCCACAATCAAAGAGATCTCGCCAGGAAGGAAACTGTCTGTTCATGGAGGTTAGTGATGGCCACGCCCACCTAGGGCTCGTTATGAAGATGACTGCAATGAGGTATGTTTATCTTGTTTTTGTTTAAAAAAATGGACATGTTCTGTTTGCACCTTGTGAGAAATAAAAGAGTAAATCATTAAATCTATGCGACCCCCTAAACCCATCCCGTCCCCGCTTACCAGAGACTTCCTCTTCTTGCGGCTGAGGCTGCCCGTCCAGTCACTGAAGCGTCTGATGCGGTTTTTGATGGAGTCCTTCTTCTGGAACATGAAATCCGGTCCAGCCTGTTCCTGGCGTTGTTCGTGGTCAGCGTACTGGTCCGGGTTTTCAATAACCGTGCGTGATTTGGGCCTGCGACAGGGCAGGGTGTATGAGGAGTACTGGCGGGGCTCTGGGCATTCTTCTTCCAAAGGAACATCCAGGACTGATGCAAAGGACGCTCGATGTGGCCTCTGGCCTGGTGGAGGCTCCTGTAGCTGGGAGGACAAGTCGCCGGCTGTGGGGAAAGTAGCAGCCATTGTGGGCTCCCTGTACAGATCTGTGATGGACAAAGGGGGGGACTGTTCTGCGAAGGAGACAATTTGGTGAATGGGGGAGTGTGCTAATGTTCTGCTGGCAGAGCAAGGCTGGTCCTGCTCGCAGAGCTCGGTGCTAGGCCCCCAGGGCGAGTCATACCAGGAGCCGTCGGAGCTCAGTGAACTTCCTTTGCTGGTTCTGGCTGTGGAGGAAGTAGAGGCTGGTGGTGGACCACTGCGATGATCATCCCGCCTACTGCCGCTGGAACCAGGCAGACTGGGGGTTGACGCAGACTCCACATTGGGAGAGAACTTGAGGAGCTGGACGGGGCCGGTGGCCTCATCCAGGTGGAGGGGATTCCCTGACGTGTTGGTGAACTCCACCCTGAGAGTGCCGTCCTTCTTGATCACCACCCGTGGGCTGCTCTGTTCCCCTAAAACCTCACGTTCATCACTGTGTCCATTTAGGGTGTGACCATTTAGTTCAGCCCCATACGGATTATCGTCATCTGACATATGCCGCCTCCGGATACCACATCCAGGGGAGCGATGCCAGCGATGCTCGCCTGGGCTTCCCCTCGCTCCTTTAGAGACGTAGTCGCAGTGCCGGGTGGAGTAAGGCTGTCGGCTTTTAGGAGGCGACAGGCAGCCACGGCCAGCACACCTGGCCTTGTACCCTGAGCCTACTGGGGCATTTTTCCACCACGTATGGGGAGACAGAGCATCACCTTTGGCTGAGCCTAGCTTTAATGAATATGGCTTCTGTTTCCCAGGGAAGATAAAGCTTGTGCCTTTGGGACCCTGAATGCTGTACTGGCTCTCTGAATTTCCCATCCTGACCTGGAAAACAGGAAACAAAATCATAGCGTCACCAGTTTTATATGACTGGAAAATTCATGGCGCTTACACATTAGACACAGTGTGACGTACTGCCGGTTCATCAGAGGCATGAACTTATTACTCAAACAATAATGGGTACACAGTCGTTTCATTTACAGTAGCTGCTTCTCGCGCACAACAGCAGCAGGAATAGTATGTTGCTCATGTCTTCCAGAGGCAATAACTTATTCTGCTACATCTGGTCGTTAATGCTTAAGGTCCATCTCCCTCTCATTTATTATATTGTTCCATTTTTCAGATAACTGACATGAGCAGGCTTCAGTCTGTCACGGTCGTTATGTGTGACAGTGTTTAGAACAATGGGGAAAAAGGCTTCCAGACGGTCCTCAGCTCTCTTACAGCAGCATCAGAGAGCCGTGACCGGACAGATCCTCCTTTACATAGTTATAGGACATGAAGTGCCAGGAGACTAAGAGCATCACCGGATCCGCTGTCACCTGTGATGTGATTGCATAACAGGTGGAAGTGAGGCCAAACACCTCTAACAGCCTTCACGTCTTTGAATTAGCACAGGGAGACGATCTGGAACACAAATGAACCCGGGACCAGCACTTTTTTTTAAAAAATGATGTCCTTTATTCATTCAGGTCAAAGTCTGTTTAAGAATAAAAATCTCCTTTTGAAGAGTGGCCTGATTATTATATAAAATAAAGGGCTGAGCAAGGACAAAAACATAACCATATTAAGAGGACAGAAATAGTAAAAGAGGGGACAACATCCCTCTGGAGACTGAACCGATCATTTTAACTCGACGGTTCCATAAAAATCAAGCATAATGTTGCTGCTGACCCACATTTGAAGGCCGCAGCTCTTCAGACTCACCTCTGAGGCCTTTTCTCAGACTGAAGCTTCTATGTGCGCGGTACTCTCCACCTCATTTCTCAACATTAACTCAGTCCTGCGTCGTCCGGCTCGTCTGAAACACACACAGGGAGAAGCTGACTTAGTACTTTTCACAGAGCTGTAATTTACTCCATGCACTGAGCTCTGTGCTTGATAACAGGTGTTAAAGCGAAGTTAGAGGGAAGACCTAATCCCAGCATTTGGCAGGGGGGGCCGTGTTTGTAGTGCGGCACTATTTTCAGGGAGGGTTGCAAAGTATTTAGGACTATGTCCTCTAAAAGATCCAGTGAATTCACTCCTACGTGATCCCAGCAGTGTTACCTGAACTGTTACAGGGAGCACACAAAGCAGAGCCACGCAGACCCTACAGTACCACCAAGACCGACTTCCCCAATCAGCTGTCCAAAGCAAACATTTGTTTGACGTCGTCTTTGATCATCTCGGGATTTGACTAAAGAGGGCACCACGTGTCTCTTTGCATCTCGAGGCGGTGCGGCTGTCTCGTACCTGTAACGGAACACACCTGAACAGATGTAGCGCGCAGTCTGAGAGGGCTTTCAACGAGCGCTAACCCCACTAAGCCCGGCAGCACACGTACAGCATGTGTAAGGTTACTGTGAAAACAAACCCTGCTGTCAAATGCCCTAACCTTCTGGATTAAGTGATCTGCAGCATTAAGAGTTTATCTGCTCCTGCCTGGGTGCACCTTGACTGCGAGGTGAGATTAAGCAGTGCAGGCTGAGTAAATGAACTGCTGTTAAAGAGTGCGTTTAATTCGGGAAGAAAGAAATTCCAGGGGACATTTTTTAATATAAAGACCTTAAAGATTTTAAAAATGCATCAAACTGCTCCGCTGGCAAAAAGCAGACATCAAGGAGCCACACGAGGAAATGATTCTCTTCTTCCGCTTAGACGGGGTGTGAAAGTAGCACTCGGAAGTACAGTGGAAACTTGGCTTTGGACGCATACGGGCCTGGTAATGAACCACAGCTCTGACATGATCAGGGTATTAACTACACATCTGCTTCATTTGACATGAGTTACAGGAGAAGATGTTGAGCATAAGGAGACTGAATCCTGAGTTACTGAAGCAGCTTTTCTCTAGGAATACGTTTCAGCTGTATCATAAGATACATGGTTCCCATAGTTGGGAAAATCCTAATGCGAGCTGTGCTGAGGCCGTGATTCCTGGAAAAGTGCGTTTATGAGTCGAATGTACTCGGATGATCCAACACTTCCTCTTCAGAGGAAATCTGGCTAAAAAATAAATAAATACTTGATTGCCCACCTTACCCTTTACCTCCCATGTCTATAACTTTATTTAAACTCCACCTGACCCCCGACTTCTCTAAGCATCCGCTGTTTTCCAAAAGCCCGGTTAAGCAGAGGCATCTTGAGTCTTGCACCCGGCAGCTAAAAGCAGAGTTAGACCGATTCAAACTCTCTCTTACATGAATGGAGAGGAACTAAACTATTCTCTTTCAGGAGTAACAGACTAAGAAAGCAGCTGTCAGGAATCAACATAAAGCTGGTTGTCAAACTTGTCACAACGACTGCTTTCTTCTAAACACGACTACTGATGCTTTTCTTAGTTTATTCAGGGAAGAGCAGCGCTGTGGGTATGAAAGGCTCAAAGGCGTGCCAACACACAAATTGAGACACACACGTTTGCCTTCTGCTGCATGCTGAACCAGAGTATTGTGTGACTGTTTTCACGGAACAACAAGACAAGTCTTCCTTTTAGCTGCAAACCACAGCGCCCAGTCTCGAACCCTCCCTCCCTCTTCCCCTTCAGTCCTCTGTTCACGTTAAAAAGCTTCCTACAGGCCATCTGCTCAAGGGCAAAGGGACCACTGCCACCCCATTGCTCCTCGGCACACCCCGTGACCTGGCATTCTTCTCAGCCTGGCCCTGGGTGACTCCTACGTAAGCTCCATGTTTAGTCTGGCACTGTGTGTGTCTCGGGTCTGGAGCTCAGGATAACGGTGAGGAATGAGCCACGCCTCAGCATGGTATAAACACAGTAGGTACATCAATTGTTAAGGATGTAACTGCCTTTTTTTTCCCCCCTTCACGAAGACCACCGTGCATTTGCAGCACAGAAGTTACAACCTCCAAACTCTTCCACAAACCCACACACGTACACGCACAGTCTGGACCACCAGGTTTCCAAATCCAACCCTCGTGTCCTTGAATCTGTGTCCTTGGGAAACTGCAGGAACAAACCAGCGGCACAGCGGTGTGAAGCACAGGACCGATCCCCACCGTGCTGCCGCGAGGGGCAGTTTTTTAACCCACACTGCTGCAAAATGTAGGCTACAGAACTCCTGATGAAGAGGGTTCAGGCTAAGCAAGCAGCACACAGTTAAGTTAATGCATGGTTTAACTTGAAGAAATCATAAACCTCAAATATAATAAAAGGTGCCAACAAGGTTTCATTCTTCTGAATGATTGTGCACTCGGAGCTATGAGGTCGTTTGTTATTGGTTGTGACTGTTAACACAATCGCACCGCTTTCCTCCTGTCAAATCACAGCCCACGGGACCAGGCTCTTATCACTTCCCTCTGGCGCTGCGACAGCTCGGCTCTTAAAGGAACAGCGTGGGCAAAGCAGTTTAATTCAAACTTGTGCAAAACATCCCATAATTTCTGTCGTGGCAAGGAAAAACAACAACAGGAAATGAACAAGAAGAGAAAATCGGGTTATTGGAGCCGACGACCACGCCACCTCCTGCTGAGTTTTTGTCATGTGAACCAGATTTAAAGTATCCCGCGGTTGTTTGCTTATGAGGAGAAATGTCTATCTATGAATCACTTGCTGAAAGCCCATAATACTGTGCGGTGGATGCAGCCAAAGCCACCAAACATCCATCAAAGTGCTTGTTAAGTGTCTTTCGGACTTTTTCATTATACATTTAGAAGCTCTGGGCCTGGCCGCCGACCAAAAATGACATGGCAGCCTTCTGAAAGATTTATACATGTGTGCCACTGCCATTCCACACTAATGCCAAGAAAATGAAAATGTTTCCAAACACTTTTGTATGAGGCGCTCCCGCCATGCAAACATCCACAAACTCCAACAGGAGACGCAAAGTTTCAACAACGCAACAAGTTTTGTCAAACGGAGCGAACGCGAGTCAGAACATGACGACCCTGAAACGCGCCGGCAGAGTGATAAAGTCTCAGACTGCGGAAGATTACTCTGTTGTGTCTTCCTTTGCAAGGATACATGCTGAAAGCACGTACCTGCAGGTAGAGCGTATCCAAGAGATACAAACAGAAGCCCGGGCTGCTGTCTGGCAGATACAGGTGGGAGCGAAACAGCACTCGCACATGCAAACACACTGAGTAAACCACACCTGTGCATCTGGATAATGGGAAGCACAATGCAGCCTCTGCGCTCCGGCCTCTTCTTAATCCAGTAAACAGGAGAAACAAAGGCAGAGAAAGATAAAACTCAGAGTCCATAGCATGCCTTACCTCTGTGGCCTCGGCTTTAATCTAAAGGCTCTTTGAAGAGCTTGGAAAGGAGAAATCTAGCTGCTGTTCTCTGATCTGGATTCACTCTGGGGAGGCTCGTTGAGTCTTAAAGCAACATACACACACACACTGCATCTGACTCACGCACAGCCAGGCACACTGGAGGACACGTGGAAACTCCCTCCCGGCTTTGGAGGAGCAGCGAATCACAATCCTCCAGGGGTAACCCTGGGTAACAGAGCGCCAAGAGGAAAAACCAGAGAGGGAAAAAGTGAAAAGTTCTCAACAGAAGAGCTCTCTTAGGAAGAGGGGCAAGGATGTTTTATAGCTCTCATCCATTTAGAGTCTCCACCGCTCCACTGTTGTTTTTCCTACATCCAGCTTTTCCGTTGGCGAGAAACAGGATGCAGCCAAGGTGGTTTTCCACAGCCGTTTGAGGGGGCAAGACAAGCCTGCGTGTAATGGCTGCAGCTCTGCCTGGGAGGCACTGCCGAGGGCGCAATGACTGGAGCTCTTGTCTGACCCGAAATACCACAATGACCCCAAGAGGAGGCCAGAGAGGCAGCCAGCTACCACGGAGAGAGACGCATGAGTAAGAGTAAGAGGACAGAGGTTTAGTGTATTTAAAAAAGAGCAGGACAGCGACATGTCTGAGGGGTTTGAAGGTTTCTGCTGGTCAGAGGGTCCATCCCAGTGTGGGGGGGGGGGGGGGGGGAGGCCACTTAAAATCCAACAAAACCTCCCTGCAATCAGAATTTCTGAAAGTGTTGTGACTAAGTTGTCTCCCTCATCCCAGCGGAGACGCATCCGAGACCGCCGTCAGGCTCAAAAACATTTCTCTATGGTTCACATAACTGTGGTCACACAGTCAAACTGGACCCATTAAAAAGCCGCAGCAGAACAACACAACATCAGAACTGGACAAAGTGTGCCAGACTGCTCCAAAGCTGGTCCCAGCTCTCACAATCCAGTTGTTTATTTCAGAGTCGGTGAATATTACTGGATGTTCAGGGCCACACAGTGAAGGCATCAGAGCTTATGGCATATATGATAAGGATGCTCAGTTAGGCTCTCCTCCGGAAATCATCTTAATCTGAATAGCTATTCAAAGTCACGTCCACGGCCCGCCGTACGAGCAGCTGTGAAACAGCCTTCCATCAGCTTCTGCTTGACATGGAGACATCAGCTCCGGGACACAATATCAGCAGTGTTCACCAGAGCTAAACAACATTGTTAGCGGCACAATGGTCCTCGTGGCCGAGTCTGAGCCCCTCTCAAAGGCCTTTGTCCGCCTGTAGATGGAAGCGGCTAAAAGGCTGGTCAACAGCACACTTGCAGTGACTGGGAGGCATGAAAGGAGTGAGGCGCTCAGAAAGAAAGAGGAGGCAGGCAGGGCCGCTGTGATGCATATTCATACAGAGCAGGTGCTTGGTCTAATTCCACCCGGCCAAATGGTCTGACCCCTAATTATGATCAATTAAGGCTCCAACAAGCGCTGCTCGCCAATGCCGGATCAAATCCCTCTGTATCCGAGCCCCGAGCAACTCACTCGTGCACACACCTCTACATGATTCCCATTCACATCTCTGAGCACTGAGCTAATTCCAAACTAGGTAGGTAGCGGGGGGCTGTAGGTCACACTGCTCTGCATGAAGACATAATACAAGAAAACAGCAACGCACCTTGTGTGTGTGTGTGTGTGTGTGTGTGTGTCAGAGACCCAGGAGCTGAACTGCAGTGAAACAGAAGGAGACGGTGTAACTGACGGGAAAGGAACCAGCAGCAGACCCCCCCCCCCCAAAAAAATGCTAAACAGATTATCAGTGAATCATCGAGATAAATGAAAGATTTTAAACTGATATTTAACATTAATATGATGCAACTGCAATCCCTGTTTATTTATTTACACCTACACTATCACAGTTTGGTCACTGCATTGCAATAATTCCTTATTATACACTAAATTAGTACAAAGACCACAGCAAGCAGCAGAAATTAATGGATGGATTAATTGCTATAACAAAGTCCAACACTAAAACTAACCAATGTTTTTTTTTTTAATGCATTTTAGTCTATTTATAAAATCTATATTGTAACTCTGTAATCCGAGGACACCTCGACAAAAATCAGATTTTCTTTCTCTCTAATGTTTGACCTCTGCGCGCACCCAGATTAGTGGCTGCACCTCATCTTAACTTCACATTAACTAAGCCATCTATTCCATTTAGTGTGGGCAGGCACCCCCACTTTCCATGTAAATGACTCTTTTTATATAAAATACATTCATTATATCACGTTTAACCTCAGACCGACTGCGTTCTACAATCCATCTTTGATGGAAGAAGTCACATTGGTGGAGCGATTGTGAAGGATGGCGCACGGGATGAGAGTCAGAGGGAGAAATATGAGATTTCAGTTAGCATGCTAATATTCCTCGTCTCTCTCGTAAACGGCGTGATGGAGCCGTTCTCGTGGCTGGAGGCCGTTTATGGTTTGGTGCCATTGATTATCCTGTTCACTGGGGATCGTAGTCTTCAGCAATTTGAGAGTAAAACATCCACCGGGAGGAAATAAATAGATCTTAATTGCTCATTTTAGCAGCAATTAGTTCACTGCCTCACACTGAAACATCAATTTAGAATATTAAGTGTCTGGATTTGCATTCAAAATAAAGCCCAGTGGGACGAGCACAGTGGTGCAGGGCAGGTCTGTGTGTGTGTCTGGGGGGATGTGCAGTCACTAAGTTGGGTGCATGCGGGTGGGGTGGTGGACTGAGGGAATTTACTTAAGCTGGGATACTTTAAGCCAGGGTGAAAGGTCAAGTCTTTTGTGCAGTGCCGGGTTCCACCCTGAAACCCGCTGCATATCTTTTACAAATCAATTACTAAAGTTGATCATGTGATGAAGATACTAAAGTATCTTAAGAAAGCCTTAATTTTAATTTCCACAAACTTTCAAAAGAAGGAAAAAAAAAATCCATCTCTAAAAATGTGTAAAAAGAAAAGCCGCATCTTTCATATTCTGTGTCATTCAGAGCACTGAAAGGTTATCCCTCCCACCATTTATCATCTGTTCCTCCTCCTCTCCCTCCTCATCCCTCTGTTCCAAACTGTGACATCTCTGTTTCCTGCCAGCCTCCCCCGCTGTCATCTCAGCTCCGTTTCTGCAGATCGGCGCTCCTGTCAGACGAGGCGGGCCACGGCACCGAGAGTCCGACACCAGCTTCAAATTAACCAGGATGTGTCGCTGCATTCGGGCTCTCGGCTAACAAAAGAGGGATGACGCGTGTGAACGGACGACACCGGAGGGACGGCGCGCTCTGCTCACACCGCAGCGTTAAAATCCGAGTGTGAGAAATGTCGGATAGACATCTTCAGGGGCTTTCTTTAGACTCAGGATATACTCAAGGGTGGGTCAGCTTCTCTCTGTTGCACAGTGGTGTGTGTGTGTGTGTGTGTGTGTGTGTGTGTGTGTGTGTGTGTGTGTGTGTGTGTGTGTGTGTGTGTGTG
>JAVDPK010000765.1:268486-283856 GCA_034780415.1 Cichlasoma orientale | reverse complement strand
ACACACACACACACACACACACACACACACACACACACACACACACACACACACACACACACACACACAGAGGAAGCCTTTCCATGGTACTCGTGAAACTGCAGTTCACTGCATCCAGCCCTGTTCCCCCCATTCTGTGTGTGGTTGTGGGTGCTTCCAGAAAGGATGCAGCCCCTTCCACCCTCTCAGCCTCCACCGTGTTACCCCACCTGAGCCGGCCCTGAACTGACAGCAAGGCCTCATCAACACTTATTCTTCCAAACACAGAAACTCCTCGAGATGAGTGCCAGTTTTATGTTTCTCATTTTCTTCCCGGTGTCCCACACGACAACACAGGGTGTGTGTGTGTGTGTGGGAGTAATAAGGTGGGTGGCAGCCAAACTGGGTTGGCAGAAGAACACACTGCCTGTTTACTCATTAGAAACAAATCCCTCTGTTACCCTGTCAAACAGTCCAATCATCCGGCCCTCCTCTGCTGACTCCCAGTTAAGTTTCATGTCAGCTTCCACATCAAGTTTTGTCTCGGTGACTCTTTGCAGTCCTGCTCAGTTTAAACTAGTTTCAAGATGAAACTCTGGTGTTATCTTTCTGACTCGAGCCGCACATAAAAGCCTCATCTAAAGTTGTGCTGGACTGCGTTATGTTGCACAGACATTCTTCCTGTTGTGACTACTGTTTGATTTCTTTTACATTTACGGTGCTGGAGCATCAAAGGAAAAGGAAAATACGCTTTAGATTAAAGACTCAGACAGTTTAACATTGAAAAGATTTTATTGTTTCTGACTCTAAAGCCTGAAAACTCCCACAGATCTAAAAATATTATACCAATGTGAACGTGTATCCATGTACTCAGGCTATACAGTAGTAGGGAAATACAGAGAAATTAGTCATAAAAGTAAATCGAATGAAAACATTTTTACTTTATATTGACTACACAATGTTTTAATGCTATAATACTAATTTAAAGCTGTTAGTTTGATGCGGTCAGATTACTTTAAAGTGCTGAGACAGAAATCAAACTAAAACACATACAGCATATTTCCACGATCAGCTCGGATCTCCAGTAGAACCAAGTGATTTATGTACCTCCAAGTTTTACCTCTCAGCCTGCAGAAGCTCTCTGATTGGTGGAGGTTATGCCTATAGCCTGAAAGGTGGCTTCTATATATTTGAGTTTTTATTAACACTGAATATTCATGAACTGACCTTCAGTAGTGATATGGCAGAAAAGGACGACATTCAGAGAGCAAATACAACAGTCATAAAAGTAAAGCACTGATTTTGAGTATTAATTGTGATGGTAAAATTTTCATAGCATTTATATTTATCCCACCTCCGCTTTGTTAGATACACCTGTTCAGCTGCTCGTTTAAGAGGATCAGCCAATCACGTGGCAGCAGCTCACTGAATTTAGGCGTGTGGACTCGGTCGAGAAGACCTGCTGAAGTTCAGACCGAGTCTCAGAATGGAGGAGAAAGGTGATTCAAGTGAATGAGGTTAGCTTCAGATGGGCTGGGATTACTGGGATTTCCCCACACAGCCATCTTCAGGGTTTCCAGAGAAAACATCCAGATCATCTCCAACTGGTTTCTTGAACATGACCAAACAGTCTCCACAGTCACCAGATCTCAGTCCATCAGAGCACCTCTGGGATGTGGTGGAGTGGGAGATTCACATCACGGATGCAGCCGACACATCTGCAGCAGCTGTGTGACGCTGTCATGACAACACGGACCAAAATATCTGAGGGATGTTTCCAGCACTTTGTTGAATCTGAGCCGTGAGGAGTTAAAGCAGCTCTGAAGGTAAAAGGGGGGGATCGAACGTGTACCTAATGAAGTGGCCAGAGTGTAAATATATCAGTGTGTAAAATAGGAGCCAGATATATTTTTTTTTAGTTTTTTATAAATATATTTGGTTACTTTATGCATCATTTTCACATCTAAAACCAAAGTTTAGATCTACTAAGAACACAGAATCTGTTTGTTTAAAGCAGGTCCGATGATCAGCTAACTGCTGATTTTCCTCTAAAAGGACGAATTCATTTGAGAGCCGTTTCCTTACATGATGGACAGTTTTACCAACTGTATTTTAGCTGGTTTTATGATCTGGGCAGCACCTCCCACTGAGAGGCTAGGTTACCAAGAAATCTGACCACACTGTGAAACGCTTCACTGGGGAGTTAAAAAAAGAGAGCAAATGGAGAATGGAGCACAAATATGGAGCTGCAGAGTAAAATGAGACGCAACTGGCCAAGGGTGGGGGTGGGGGGGGGGGCAGCAGAGCAGGATAATAATGAAGGTGAAGGGGAAAAGCTCAGCCACACGGAGAATCCAGGAGGAGAGATGGGAGGATGTGAGGAGTGCAGCATCAGCGCTCCTCTGCTCATCACTCATTTATCATTTGATTTGCAGAGGCTGTCGTTTTTGTATCACCTAAGAGGAAAATGAAAATGGCTAAAAATGTAGAGATGCAAATAAACTCAAAGGGTTTTCAGTGACACGGCCGGTTTTATTTAACAGAAATGGCAGCGGGTTGGTTTCTGTCACATGTACTCGCCTCATTATTAATGACTACATGACTCCAAAAATGACCAGAAAAGAGAATTTCTGTTCAGAGAGAAACTGCGGGAGTGCACGAACTGCATTTCCTCTAAAGCTTCTACAGGTCATCGACTTCTCAACCCTGCACACACACACACACACACACACCCACGGTCTCACACACACACTGGCGTGACATCTGCTGTGGAGTGGAACTGCCACACTGCAGTCTCTGTTGGGGCCGGCCATCACAGATGTTCTCAGCGAGGTCCTCAGTCCATCCCTCCACCCATGGGAGAGCTCAGACTGGAGCTCCAGAGACACAAAATCTGTTCTTTGTCTCTTTAACAGGCCGATGCAGCGATAGCTACGCACACAAACACCTCAAACCTCGCTGCCATCAACGAACTTTCAGAAATACTGAGGCTCTCCCTGCAGGTGGGTGTGCGTTTTCTTTTCTGTGTGTGTAAATAATTGTGTGCATTTGCTTATCTGAGGCATGTGTGAGACAGCCTGGAGACTCCTGACGCCTGCTGGTCATTAATAAACATAATCATGAATGTTTAATCCCCCTCAGCGGGGTGGCTTACGAACCCGCACGGGGGATACTGACGCCGCCGCACGCGCACGAACTCGGCAGATTGGACGAGCGGCAGGACGAAGGTTCGAGGCGCTGAGCACCGGGTTAACCAGCCGTGAGCAGGACACACTTTACTGTGTTTACAAGTGTGGGGAGAATTTCCTCCATAGAACACTGCACACATTAATCCTCCACATAAATGTTAAAGGGACGTTCACGCCATCTCTGATTTTTCCTCTGCAGGGCTGTTTATCCATGCAGATAGTTTGTGTGTTATCCTGCTGTAAAGATGTCTGGCTGCTCTTCAGTATAATGGAACTAAATAGCACTCGCCTATAAAAAAACGACACCTGCCAACTGCACCCCTGAGCCTGACGAAGCATGCTTTATCAGTGATGAGAGGCTTGTGGTGATGGTGTCCCCCAGTAATATTAGCTGACCCCCCTCCCCCCCAGATGGTGAATGAGTTGCATTGAAAGAAAATAGCTCCTCCATGAAACAGATCACCAAAAGGTTTGTAGATTTCTTTGAGTAACCAGGTCACGATTTCTAGATAGAGACATGACCGGTTAGTTTTTCAAATGAATTTTTTTTTTACTTTGAGTGACTCACTGAGTAAGACTGGACTCAAAGAAGGCGGACTTTACTACAATGGATAGCTCTGAAACTGGGTAACACACCTGACCGATCTACACGGATAAAAGAAACACATACACATCTTCATCCCCCTCCCCCACACACACACACACAAAAAGAATGAGCACCAACACAGTGAAGTAGTCACAGTCGTGGTAAAAAGAAAGTGCGTCCACTTTCAGTTCTAAGGGTTTATGTATCAGGATATAATAAAAAACCATCTGGTCCAGAACAGCTTCTAAACCCTCAGACGAGCAGCAACACGACGTCACACCGTGTCATCATTTATGTAACAAAAACGAAGCCAAACTGCAGAAACAGTTATTCAGCAGTAATAACTGGAAATAATCATTTTCTGGGACTCTGATTGGGCCATCGCAGCACCTCCATTCTTTTGAGCGAGTCTGCTGCTGAGTTTGGGATGCACGACCCAGTTTGGTGCGAGCTTTAGTTTCCAGACAGACGGCCTCACGTGTGACTCTTTGGTATACAGAGGAGTTCATGGTCCGCTCAGCGACTGCAGGGAGCCCAAATCATCGGCCCTCCTCCACCGTGCTCACAGCTGGTCTGAGGTGTTTGTGGACAAACATCAGTTGTTCAGATATAATCTTGTTCTTTTTAGGGAGAAGAGGCTTTCTCCTGGAAACTCTTCCAAACCAGCCACACTTGTGCTTTACAGTCTGTCACGACCTTTAACCTTTACCATGCTAACTGAGGTCTGAGATGGAGCTCTTGGATTTTTTTGCAGTCTAAGCTTGTGAATAATCTTTCCCGCTGTAGAAGGATGGACTTCAGATTGTTTGGAAATGATTTTATAACCCCTCCCAGACTGACGGGCGGCAGCAGCTGCTTCTCTCGTGTTAACACACCTGAACGCTCCGAACCAACAAACTGCCAACGCCTGAGCTTTTACAGAGGTGCTCACACTGATGATGATCAGTTAATCAAGTGCACTGAAGCAGTGAGGGAGTACTTTCTGTTCTGACTGTCCGTGCACAGCAATAAAGAAAATGAACATCGGAATAACCCAACGACCCCCGAATGATTTTCACCTGTTTCAGGAAAATATTATTTGTTGGATTTATTAATAGAATTTTACAAATGAGGCTTGAATAATGTTCATTTGTGTTGCATTATAGGGATTTCTGCATGAATATTGCTGGATCAGGAAGGATAGGAATAGTTTGCACACCTGGAAAAATGTTCAAAGGCAAAACAAAGTGTTTAATTCTGATAAAATAAGAACTGAATCTTTAAAGAATACCATACATAAGTTGCATCAACTGAAAATAGGCTGTAGCATATCTTTGATTTTATTATTATCTACACAATAAAGTCATATCCTTCTGGTATTTCACGGAGAATGTGGAACAAAGATGGTATTCCTGATCCCAGTGCAGTTTCAGAGGCTTCTGCTTTATGCTGACGCTACCTCACACTACGTTCAGCTCTACGTGTTATAAGATGAGTGATAAACACTGAAATCTATCCACAAAACATTACCAGGTTTGATCACACAACCTGTTTAACCCCCCCCCCCCCCCCGCCTGATTCTGGTGAGTCAGGAATTTCCTCTCTTTATAATTTGACACCGTCTGCTCTGTCTCTCGTGCACACTCGTGAGTGATGCCTCCAACTCTCAGGAGGGAATCTGCCTCTCACCATCGTAAACAAACAGGCAGACAACGAGGCCTCGGGGCTAATTACCAGCTAGCCGCTGCTAAGAAACAGCAAAGGGGGGGGGGGGGGGGGGTTAAAAGGAGCCGGGGTGGCGAACAAATAGTGACTGTTTGTTCATGTGTGGGCAGGCAGACACACACTCACTGTCCTCCTTAACGGAAACAATGAGGCTTGTTTTGGCGGTTTATGAAGCAGGTGTCACATCTGCAGGAAGAAGCTGAGTCAGCCTTTAATAAGCAGCTTTTATAAGGTCTTCTTTCTCAAATGATGATAGATGCGTGAATGGAGGCGACACCGGCTGCATGAGAGTAAAACAAATACAAAAGGCCTGCAGTGTGTTAAGGCTGCATGAATGTGTGTGCTGAGGTGTAATCGCACACCTTCTGCTACTGCAGAGGAGCGCAGCAATGAGCAGAGGCTGCATAACGAGAAAACTGATACGGGGTTTGGTTAAAGATTGTGGACAACGTTTTAATGGGAACCCCCCCCCCCCCCCATGTGAGCAGTGTTTGGGGGGGCTGCTGCATCCAGTACCTGCCTGTCTTTTCTAATACACGTCTCCCAGTTTCCCCCACTCACGATGTGCTGCGCTGACAAACAGCTCGCTCCCCGCTTGCTCAGCATATCTCCCCCCTCATCACCATTCCACACTCCCCCAACACACATATTCCTTGTTTGTGTTCGCAGATTTAATAAGCTCCCCATCACCCATCAAAACACTGTGCCTGCTGTGAGTCATGGCTGGACAAAAAAAAAAAAAAGAAGAAGAGAATCAGGTGTTTGTGGTTTGTAATTGTCTCCCTGACAACTCTCATTTTCCCATACTCCTCCCTCTGCTTCCAGCAGCGGTGCCCTTTAACATTCCCAGCCCCGATGACCCCACGTTACCCCCACAAGAGATGCAGACAGCTGAAGACGAGAAGCAGAAGCACCAACAGAACTCCAGCCACGACTGGCAGACAGCTGCATGTAAACAAATCACGTATGGTCACTGATATGTGTGTTTTTGAAAAGAGCACACGAACAGGAAGTTAGGCCGCTAACAGAGTCAACAGCTCCTCACAGCCTCCTATATTGGGGGGGGGGGGGGGGGTAGCGTCTCTGCCCCAGCATGTTTGCACTGAGGAGCTTCATTTGTGTCACACTGACACAGTCCCAACACACACACACACAGCTCTTCAGTATGCACATACACACTGACTTGGCAAACACAGGCTCTCTCCTCCTGCTCCTGGCAGTAAAAAAAAAAAAAAAAAAAGAGAACACTTCAAATTTCAGTTCATCCCGAGAGACTGAAATGAAATCGCTGCATCAAAGGTGAGAAAAAAAAACGAGACAAAATGTTGCGTTAGAGGGGAATCGACGGCCTTTTCTAAATATGATCCGTCTGGATTTACTCAACGATGTCTCAGTCCAGCCGAGGCTGATGGGTACAATAACCGTACGCGGCATCAGACGCTCCCACCACGACGGGAGCTGCTGCCATCAAATGTGTCTTAGTAAAAAATAAGAACACATAACTGTTCATCAGATTTGCTAACGACTGAGCTGCAATCACCCGAGGCTGTTTTGTCTCTCACGTAATGAATTCCATCACGGCCTCAGCGTCACGTTTTCCCTCTTTTCTTTCTTTAAGAGCTATAAAACATAAACTGCCACCTCCCCTGTGGCTGTGTGCATTAAAATTCATGCTGGAACTTAAAAGAACAGTAAGCTAAAACCTGAGGAGCTTTGCTTTGCTTTGCTTATACCTGCACGCTGGCAAGCACAGGCACCGCTGACATGCCCTTGAGCAAGTCTCTGAATCCCCACCAGCATCCAACTCCAGTGCTGCTGTAACTGTGGGCACCCACGCTTCCTTCCCCATGGCGCAGTGGGACAGCTGTGTGACCTTGCTCCTCTGTCCATCAGTTTGCAGCAGGGTGCGGCCTGCAGCGCCGTCGAACTCGGGACGAGGCCAAGTTCCTGGGTGAGGGGAACTTTGGACGCCTCCCAGTCTAGGAGAGTCTGCTGGCCCTGATAACGGGAAGCCGGGCGGGCAGGAGCTTCTTGAAAGCAGAGGAAAAGTTATGCGCACTCCCACAGTGGTGAGTAATTACTGTGGCTGCAGACTGTGAGCCGAGATAGGGGATTCCTCTCCTGCATAACTAGGTGGATGGGAGATAGATGGCTCTGTCTCTTGCTCCGACTCCATCTCTGGCGCTCATGAATTTGCGCGAATGGTCACAGCAGCAGAGACACTCTGTCTCTCTCCATTTGGCACAGGCTGCACAGTGTGCGAATATGATATCTGGGTATCTGGCCATGGCAGATAAAGGCTGAATTTTAGTCTGGAGGATTTTGGAGGCCTAATCAATAGCTTTAATCAATTAAGAATGCAGCAACTGAGAAGCTGCAGGAACCAGCCAAGTCTCACACTAAAAGAACCTCATTCCATTTATCACAACACCCCTGTATCGATCCCAAAAAGGTACGGAAAGAGGTATCTTATGAATTCATTTCAAGGAGCTGGCACCATGAAGGTCCTGTATGGATCAGCGGTTTTCTCCGCCCTCATCCTTACACCGAGCTTACTGTTGTTTCAAAGGAGGGGAATTTATGTAGAGATCTATTTTGCCACAGCACTGGTGAGACAGTGAAGAACAGAAGGTAAGAGAGGTGAGCACTGCAGATTTTGAGCCGTCACACTCCAAGAATCCAGTGTGCCCGGCACACCGATGAGTGCTGCGGTACCATACTGACCTCCAATGGTCAGGCAGGGTAATGGCACTGCTGTGCCACTAAGGCAGCAGCACAATGGCTGCTGTGAAAATGGACCTCCAGTGTGTCGTGTAATTGCTGAGAAATGCTCTTTATAGAATAAATTAGGCCTTGATGTTTAGTCATTATAAGGCTAGAAAATGTTTATGATTCCCTAACATCATAGTAAAACCCATTTACAAGCCAGCATCTAGCACTCTGTCTAATTAACTTCCTCACAGCAGGGAACTTCTCTACAGCTGACCTGCAGTCAAAGCCACACATTAGCGCTTCCACCAGGGTACACGCCAGAAATGTACCATTATTCCATGCATCACAGTTCTGCTGTCTGACGACATGCCCATGCTGGGAGAGTGAAAGGTCAGGCCCGTTTCACTCGTCTTCCCATGGGTCTGCCATGCCATTTATATGCAGGATAAACTGGCTATGATGTGCAGATGACTTGGCACAGTAAACAGCATTAGACTCAGACCCGAGGCAGGTCTGCCTGGATGTGAGGGAAGGTTTGCAGAGAAAGAAAACCTCACAAATCATCTCTTACGTTATACCTGAGATCTATTTGAAAGCTACAGATCCTCTACTTTATCATGGTTCCTAAGTGAATCAAACTCCAGTTGTGGCACGCCCTTTACTCGGCCACAGATAAATAACTGAACCTGCTGGACCTCAGCACAGTGAGGATTTATTTCTATTGTGGTTTCAGGGAGCCCTAGCCAGCTGTGATGTGCACGCGTGCCTGTCTGAGTACAGATAGTGGTTGATTGAAAGTCCCGGCCTGTCAAATCCTTCTTTGGGAGGTCAGCGGGAGGATGGACCTGGCTGAATGCCTGGACCTTTGGGGGCCAGGTGGAAGCTAGAAATTTATGGACTGAGTCATAGTAATAGACACACAATTGGATATTCTTCTCAGGTCTCTTCTGCTGAACCCTGCATGAAATCTATTTTTTTCTGAGTATTGTTTGGACTAACAATACTGTAGTTATTGTAGTGTAGCTGGAGGTAGAGACATTATGCAGCACGCTGGACTGCTCTTGTCCACCGTTTCTTCTCTAGAACAATAAAAAAGTGCTGAAGTGGCGCCAGGAGACACCACGATGGAGGCCATTGTTTTAATGAATCCTCTAGCTTGTGTTTTTTCGGACACTAGCGCGGCCATAAATGAGCACATGGAGGAGCCGGGTGCTAGCGCATGCTGAGTAAGCACATCGGCCAGATGCAGCAGCAGCCAGCTCCCTGGAAGGGTGGGGGGTGTTTGAGCCAGCATCCTCCCCTGCCTCCTCCACACTTCCTTTGTGTTGAATAGAAGTTTTATTTAAATATGTACATCTGCTGCCGCGTGTCATTTGCATGCATTCGGGACTGCTTTAGTAGGATTTGATTATGCTGCACACTTTTCTTGCTGGTTATAAAGATCAGTATGACCTGCAGTGTTTTCAGTGTGGAATTTACCTTCATCCAGCATCTCAGGTCTCAGGGGAGTTTTTCTGCTTTGGTATTTTGGTTCTCTAAACTTCATTTATGTTTTTATAGTTCGAAATAAGGATGTGTGATAGAATGCAATCTATAGATTTTCATTGGTTTAAATGACAAACACAGCTTTGATCAAACTATTTAAGTTACTTTAGAGGTGTTGGATCTGTCATGGGTTGTGGTCATGTGACCAGTCACAGGTGATTTAAGATGGGAGGAGCCTGCGTGATGAAGAGCAGGTGTGCGGAGATGCAATAAAGTTCTGAAATCATTAATCCGATCAGCCTGAATTAGAATTCATGACAGTAACGAGTAAAAGTCTGATGCACCTTCAACTTTTATTCAACATCACAACTCCTGTAGTAGACATTTGGTCTGAGAGAACAGCAGACTATGGATATCTAGAAGTATGTCTCAACAGAAAACCACTACAGGTATGAAATGAACAAGATAAGACAGGAAGGTTAAAAGATGGCTACAGGCCTGCATGCACAGAACGATGGAGGATATATGTTCTCTAGGTAGGTGCTGCACAAACTGCACAGCTACCATTCAAACTGTAGGTCAGTCAATTCTGTGCAGGGTGCACTCCTTTCAAAGAACGCTGTCTAAAGCAGAGTTGCGCACACAGTCTGATGTACATCGCACAGTAGTGTTGGATAGCATCGTGAACGACAAATCCAGTCAAAAAGGCACAATCCCATTCTCAACAGTCACCCAGCAAAAGCTTAGGGAAACATACAGGCTGAAGTCCTCAGACTAAAAAAACTACAAGTCCCACGGTTGCATCCAACAAAGTGCTCTGTGGATGGATGGTATAGCAGCAACTTGAGTTACAAGAACGTCAAATTGACTTTAGTGACAGCACACAGTGTGTGTATGAGTCTGTAAAGCATTTTCCACTGGTCCTGGGTCAGAAAACAGTCCTAAAGCAAGTGTTTAAACAGACAAAGCATGTTTATTTCAAACTAAAACAATATGCAGCCGACATTAGAACATCCCTCTGCTCCTTTGTCTTCCCCCGGGCACGTAATATTCTGTTTGTGTTCACTGGATAATTAGAAACAAATTACAGACATTTATATCGGGGATACAACATTTTCATGTTTTCAATTTAAAATGTTATTTTTTTTTCCCAATTATAAGCAGCTGTTCTGGTTTTAACGTATGTAGCCCATTTGTTCTGCTTAAGGGGGGAAAAAAAGCATTGCAAGACACCACAGAAGCATTCATTGAAAACTTTGCAGGAGTATTTTAAAAGAAGAGGAGACAGAAATTGGGCCAACAGCTGCCATTTTCAAGTATATCAATCCCTTGTCAAACAACCAGGATTTCTTACTCTCTTCCATAGGAAGGTCAAAGCTAAATTTCCCCATATACAATTGAAACATTTTGGCAGGCAATTCGATAAAATTCACCAAGCTCATAATTAAAATGGGTGGCGTGGCATTACAACTTAAAAAAGGAAAAAAGGAAATAAAATACAAACAAAATTCTCTATCCATAAATCAGCTAACGAGCCTTCTATTTAAGTACACTGGTTTTTGTGAGGATAAAATCATTTGTTATCAGACAGTGTGAGTCAGTATTCGTCATGTCCCGTGTTGTGGTGGTAGTTTGCTGACATGAGTACAGAGAAGAAGAGACAACTTTACAAAATGATCTTTTACCTACTGAGTGATGATTATGTCCCCTCAGTGTCTGTGACAGTGTCTACCACTGGCTGACTTGCAGCATCCTCCACGGGCTCACTCTGTTCATTGTCCATCCCAGGTCCATCGACCCCCTGTGGCTGGGGTGAGGAGGGTCTCTCTTGTGACTCCTCCTCATCCTTTTGTCCGCTTTTCTGCTCCTCCTCAGAGTGAGTTGCATCTTCAGGGGGGCTGGCAGCTTGTGTGAAGGCCATAGAGGAGTCCTGGGATGCCACCTCAGTCAGGGGTGAGGCATGGATAGGGCTTTCACTGTCGGAGGAACCGGTGGTCTGAGAGGTGGGCTGGGCTATAGGCTGGGATGGTGAATCTGTGGGTGGAGAGGTCTCTGGTTGTGGTGATGAGTCCAACTTAGTGGGAGCCTCAGTCAATGTGCTCTGACCTTCGCTGTCAGATGGTGGGTCATGTGAATGTGTTGGGGGTGTCGGCTGTGCCTGAGGTGCCTCAGATGGAGTTGGGGTTTCTGACTCAGACTCGGGCACAGCTGCTTGGCTCTGTGAGGGAGGAGGAGACTTAATCTGAACTTGAGGCGCTGCCTGACTCAGACCCAGCAGAGAGGGCTTGCCCTGAGCTTGTGGCAAAAGTGGGGGCTGGAATCGTGGCTGAATCTGAGGGTTGAGTTTGAGTGGAGCAAGCACTTTGCCTTGGTTCAGCGTTAGGTTGGGATTAAGCGGTGGAGTTGGAAGCAGAGGTGTAGGCAGAGGGAGAAGAGGTGCTGAGCTTCCACGTTCCCTCTCTTTGTCATGGTCGCGCTCGTGCTCCCTGGTGCGCTCTCGTCCTCTCTCTCTCTCGCGCTCCCTTTCACGGCTGTGGCGGTTACCATTCATGTCCCTCCTGAAGTCAAAATCTCTTTCATCTCTATCTCTCTGCCTGTCCCACGGGCGTCTTCGTTCATCTAGGTCTTGATGTAGTTCGCTGTCAAAGGGGGCTGTGGCATTACCACTACGGTTCCAAGCCTGTGGCCCCCCAATGGCTCCGGCATTTACAGAAACACCAGCAGCTGTCCCAGGACGGTTATCAAAGCGGGAGGGGAAGTTCTGCCCAGATGTAGGACGCTCCTCCTGAAAGCCCTTTGGACCACCTGGGGGTTGGGGGGCTCCTCGCATGCCATCTCGTTCATCAAAGTCCCCTCTGGCTTGGTTCCAGCGGTTATCGGGTGTAAACCCTGCAAGAGCCTGCAGACGACCTACTAGGCTAGATCTGGCTGGCTGAGTACCTGGGGTCTGGAGCAAAGGTGGTCTGCCACCTCCTCCTGATCCTCCAGCACCTCCAAGGGGCTCCCTGTGCTCTGGGGGAGGGGTCCGCAGCAGGCCCGTGCTCTGCTTTTCCATTGGAGGAAAGCGGTAGTCCTGGTCTTTGCCCTCATCTGCTCCAGAGGAAGACTCGTCTTCTGTTTTGGATACGCTTTCATTGGTAATGTTAGGGGCCCGGTTGAAGGGGTCCAGCTGAGGGAAGGGAGGCCTGGCACGGGGTTGAGCTTGCATCGGACTGTCTAGCAGGCCAGGAGTTTGCTGGGCATGGCCCTGCTGCATAAGTAGTGGGAAGCGGGCAGCAGCCCCAGCCTGGAGGAGGTTGGGTCGCACATCCAAGGGCAGAATGCCAGGCATCCTCTGCCCACTCAGACCAGCCTGATGCAGCGGGTGGGCGAGCGAAGCTGTAGGGTGCATGCCCAGCAAACCCATTCCACTGCGGACAGCATTCTGCATGCCTGGAGACAAACACAATTGCAGACATAAATATTAAAATTCTCCTTGCCCAAACATAAATAATCCCAAATAAAAACATAACGAATACCAAAGCTTATGTGAAAACACATTAGTGGTGTCTCACCTTGCAGTGTGAGCTCTGCAGTAGCATCCATGCCCTCTGCAGACTGCATTTTCTCATTATTGGGCTGCTGAGTTTGGACTCCCACTGGGTTAAACATGCCAGCTCCGGGGATGCCCGAGGGCATGAAGCTACCAGGGATGGTGCTGGTTGGAGGAATCATAGCGCTGAATGGTGAGTCCTTGACAGCATCTTGGCTGGAGGCCACTGAAGGCTGAACCAGAGCTACAGGTAAAAAAAAAAAAAAAAGAACATGCATTTAACCCAAAGGTCTAGAAGAGAGGTCCACTTTCAAACTCACATCCAGGTACTGGTCATAGGGGAAGCACGCCAATACTCACAAGCAGATGCTGAGGCCATTCCTGCTGTCTGAGCCGCCTGCATGAAACCTGGACAAAAGAGAGTCACTTGTGTGAGGTGGTGAATTTCTGCTGGTCTGATCTTTTTAACTACTCGTGTATTATTTACCTGGCGGAGGCTGTGAGGCATTGAAGCCAGCCCTTATGAAGGGTGGCGGTGGCCCGTATCCTGGTGGAGGTATGCCCATGGAGACCGGGAAGTTAGGAGGCACCAAACCGACCGCACTGGGAACTGCCTGGGCAACTGGAAGCTGAATAAGAGGGATAGAAGTCTTAAAAGACCTTGAAACAGCTATTTTTCAGTAAAATCAGTTTCCAGTTTCTACACAGACTGTGACAGACTCTTCTGTACCTGCACAGGCATCATGGGAACCTGCTGGTTGAAGGTTTCGGTTTGGGTATTAGATACTGCTGTAGGCTCAGTGTTTACTGGCTGACTTGCAGCTTCCTTGGCTTGTTCAGAATTCTTGGTAGCTTCCCACTCTGCAGACACAAACCAAAAAAAGAAATGCTAACAAATATTGTTCAATTATTTGTTTGGATTAAGAAGTTTAGTTCTTTCTTTCCAACTCAGTCTTCACTGAGTTTTCCAATGGAAAATAAAGGGAATGAATCCGCTTGTATGATGAAATGCCAAGATTTGTGCTCAGACACGCCTGCGTGTCGGGCTCTTATTTCAGAAAAAAATGAATTAACAGAGAAAAGTGTGTTTCTTCTCACCATCATTGACTGTCTCCTGGTCAATGATTCCTCCTTCAGCAAAACCATCCAGGTCATCCAGCTTAACCTTCTCCCAAGGTATGTAGGTGACACCCAGGTCCACGTCCCAAAACTGCTTGTACTCCTGTTTTACACCTTTGTTTAGAGCCCATGCAATCTGGATCCCAGACACACAGAAGGTCAAGAAAACAGATTTTTAAAAAAAAAAAAAAATAGTAGCTTCTTGGAATACACAACATTGTGCAGCTAAAGGTTCACTGCTGAAGGTCAACAGAAAGAAAAAACACTTTAGAACAAAGAAGAAGAAGAATACAATGGATTGAACTGTAAAGGTAATGGGGACCTTGATGATCTTGGAGCCAATCTTAAACGTGCCGGTGCTGAGCTTCTGACGGGCACGGTACGCATCCTGCCTGTGGACCATACAGATGTAGGCACAACCTCTGGGAGGGATCATCTGCAGAGAGATGAGGACAAAAGAAGGTTAAAAACTATACATGAGCATACTAGAGAATACCAATAGATCTGTATGTCAGGTGAGGGAAAGACAGCAAACAAACAAATAACCAAACAAAGACAGAATAAAGAGGAGCTTAAGGTTGCATACATACTGTACCCAAATCAGAGTGTAACAGAGGGAGACGTCTGCTTACATTGATGGACTCAATCTGGCCAAACTCTTCAAACAGATTGGTGAGGTCTTGCTGAGTGGCCTTTTTATCCACCTGGCCCACCCACAGAGTTGTGCTGCACACTACGTAAAGAAATGGAAAAAATAAATCAGCAGGTAACAACAGTTAAAATAATTTTAAAAAACCCAATAGCGACTTCCTCTTACCACTTAGAGTCTTGGATCGTATGGGAGGCAGTCCTTTCTTCTGCCGCTCCTTCTCTCGTTCTCGGGCACGTCTCTCACTCGAATAAGACCGCGATGACTTCCTCTTGCGATCTCTAGAGCGTGAACGCGACCGCTTGCGATGCTTGCGTTTCCGTGAGCCGGAGCGAGACCTAGACCTTCTTCTCTTGGGAGACCTGCAGAGAGACAGCGCAGAAGGCGCGACTCTCATTTAAAAATACAATCCATCG
>JAVDPK010000765.1:243331-257367 GCA_034780415.1 Cichlasoma orientale | reverse complement strand
GGGCCCAACACACCCCCCCCCCCCCCCCCCCCCAGATGTGTTTGCAACATCATACACAGCACAAGGTGCCGCGCATTTCAGCAATATTTACAACATGATTAGATTAATGAGGAATGTGATTAATGCTTTGATATAATTTAAAATACACACAATATTTGTTTGGCCAATGTTAAACTTCATACATTTAATTTTGTGTCTTTTAGACTGGTCTAATTATTTTTCTCCTGTTTAAGCGACTAAAAAAAAATAGTCATCATGAACATCTACAATTACCTCCACCAAGGAGCTAATGTTTTTGGTAGCGTTTGCATGCATGTGTCATTCTGTCCGTAAACACGATGGTTCCCAAAAAAAAAAAAAAAAAAAAAAATCTATCCATTTTTTTTCTTCTTATCTAATTCTTTGGGGGGGGGGGGGAGAGCCTAGCCCAGCGGCCACAGGGCGAGGGGCAGGGTACACCCTACACAGGTCTCAAGTCTGTCACAGGGCCAAAACAGAGAGAGAGAGAGAACCACTCATATTCAACCTACGGGCAATTTAGAATCAGCAATTAACCTAATCCCACTAACTGAATGGTTTTGGACTGTGGGAGGAAGCCAGAGTTCCCAGAGAGAAATGCATGGGTTCTCTCCAGGGAGAACATGCAAACTCCACACAGAAAGGCCCCGGCCAGATGCTGGATTCAAACCCAGGACCTTATTCCTGTGAGAAAACAATGCTAACCACCACACTGCCCAAAGCCATCCATCTAGCCAAAAGTGAGAAAAAGACTTTTAACTCTGAAACTATGATTCTTACAAGTGTGGTGTGTATTGTCGACATATAGAAAGTTCTGTATAAAGATATAAAATGTCACATTTGACCTCTGACCTCACTTTTTCACATCTGCCTTTCTTTCAAGTTGACCCCAAAATGTCTTATTTTTAAAGAAAGTGTTGCCAAGAGAAAGAATGAAGCCACATAAATTTAAAAAAAAAAGAAAAAATTACTCAAAATTATGTCGTGTATTAAAATTAATTTCAAGAGGGCAAATAAAAGCCTGCACTTGTTTTTACTGCACTACAAACTTCTTAAAGTACATTTAAATTTAAAAAAACTAAATGAATATTGGCAAAATACAATTCTGTTCCCTTAAAAGACAACACTGCCCAGAGTGAGCTGTCCTGGCGGAGGTTTCTTGTTACTACTACAGCCATCAGAAAGTTCTGTGTGGAAAAAGAAGTCCAGTGCAAACTCTGGCATGCAAAGCTAACATATAATTTTTTTGGCCTTTATGACTTTATTGGATACTGCAACAGTGAACAGTAGACAAGAAAGTAAAGAGAAAGAGCAGCGTGCAGCAAGGGGCTGCGAGTCGAACTCGAACCCGGGCCTCTGACTGAATTTGAATGCATCATTGTGATGGCAAACTTAATAGAAATTTGTTTTGTTTTTTTTAGCTGGGGAATATCTCACCAACTCTGTTTCTAACTTGCATTCAGATTAAGATGCATTTTTGTTACTCACAGTCTAAGAGAGATCTCTCTATACCTGAGCTCCTGTGCAAGAAGCAGAGCAGAGCTTCCTCTCATGCTGCAGGACAAACATCTCACTCTTAGTGACAATGGCAGGGAGAGGTAAATGTCCAACAGAGTGGCTACACTTCACTAGTCTATGTGGACAATTCTAACTGCCACAAGCACAACAGCTCTTCTGCATGTATGGCACATGGATACCACGGCTCTGTGCTGCTGTGGGTACGGCCGAACTAAATCATGTGACCTGAGCCTGAATATCGCCACACTAACAGACTGAACCAGCAATGTTTCTGATGCTCATGTTTGAAACGAGATGAAATAATGAGAAGATTTAATGAGTCAAAGTAAGTTTAGCCTGGGTGGGTACAGGTCACCTGAGCTCCTAATGAACAAATATCCAGGAGTCATATTTACTGAAAGAATACTGAAACAAATGTGTGAAGTCTGTTTTATTCACCTTTGTCCTGTTATCGACTCCCCAGCTGCCTTTCTGACTCACATTTTATGTTAGTTTTGTCTACACAGCTTCAGTGTAAACTTACACAGCTAGAGGATTGTGTACCTTTTTGCTTTGCTTCTTGGAACACCAAACAAGATGCAGAATAATCTCTCTGCATGTTAATGTTTGAGTTTTACTCTATTGGCATCAAATGGCAGATGCCAAAGGAACAGATGCCCCATGACTGCAGACACCTGCCACTCTTGTTGGTACTGTCACCGTTGTTGGAAAAACCAACAAAGCAATTCAAATCCAGTCCACAACATAAGCTAAATTCTACTAGTTTTTATAAAGAGTAATTTAATCTCATATTTACTGCTCACAGACTCAGATTTTAAATAAAGAAACAAGATAAAATTAATTTAAAAAATAAAAGCTATATATCTAAGAATCACTGCTTTGTCTTCGGGGAAGCTCCAAGACTTTGAACTTTGGAAATTTAAAGATAATTTAATCTTTAATTTAAAGGAAATTAAACAAAATTCTCTGCAGGGAGTTAGAAAGGCATGTTGTGCCGCATTTACGAAGCAGAAGATGTTCTCTCCGCTCATTTACTGTGTAACAATTATTTTTTAAAAGCCATAACTGATCCTAGATTAGTGTTTCCATTACACATTCACCTAACAAACAAGGGATCCCCAGTTCGATCCTGATATAATAATAAATGAATAATGATGATGCATTAATCTTATATAGCACTTTTCTAGGCACTCAAAGACGCTTTATAATTTCATGCACTATTCATTCACACCTCAATCATACTTGGTGGTGGTAAGCTACTAATGTAGCAGTCTGACAGAAGCGTGGCTGCCAATTCGCGCCCTACAGCCCCCCTGACCGCCCTCTTCGACACAGTCGAGGAGGGCATCCGGTGTAAAAATCACATCAAACATGCAGAACCACCCGCTGTGGTGACTCCTTGTGAATAAGGGAGCAGCTGAAAGTTGCTTCTATAACTGATGCTAGATTAGCTCTCATAAAGGTATCCAAGTTGGGTAAAGCTCACTGGCTTGAGCGGGCAGCCCATATGCCGTATGGCTTAAGGGTTCGAATCCCCCCGCTCTCTCTCCCAGCTTTCCTGTCCATCCTCAAACTGTGATGTTGTAATAAAGGCTAAAAAGCCCCCAAAAATCCAAGTCAGTGTGTGTGACTGTAGCAGCTAACAGCATCAAACCAAGTGGATGTTAATTCGATTCCTTGTTTGGTACTTGGGCAATGCAAAAACTACTGAGGCAGCAAGTTTACAACATCCATCCTAGTTTACCCTGTAAACTTAAACTAGTTATAATGGGTCATTAAAAAGAACAAAAAGCAACAAGAGAGTCGCCAATTATTGGTGATAATATTGTTTTAAATACAAATCCACATTTTCAAAGCAGCGTTAATGAGAGTTCTGTCTGAGTTTGAATTAATCTTACAGCTTTTGTGGTTCTATATATCTGAAATATCCAATAGAGTCAGTGTGTACAGTATCTTCTAGGTTGTATCAAATTATACACCTTGTTAATAATTCAACACTCCTGCTCAGATCTGCATGGAGGTCAGTACAGTCCTAACCTGACACACCCTGCTAGGGGTGCAGTTTAACCCAACACTCCAGGAGTGAATAAATCCAAGCGATGCCCTTTATCATCATGTCTGTGATTGACTGGAGTCAGTAATCCGTCTGTAGTCTCTTTAGGTTTGCTTTTATGTTTCAAAGTTCAAATGTTACTTTTAATAAAGTTTTTTGTTCCTTTTGGGTCCGATGATGGTCGTTTTTGTTGGTACTTGTAAATCTGTGCTCATTTGTAGTTGAGCCCATTAGGAAGTCTGCTGTTATAGCTGCCTCGCTGTGTGTAGATTCATCAACTGAGACAAATACGTTTCACAATAATCTTGCTGAGTTATTTTAGGTCTTTAAAGGATTTCGTGCAGACAGACAGGGATCTGTGCAGCATCATATCTGGCATGGCTTCAAGGAGTGTTTCAGAGATTTTTATGTTGAAAGCTTTCCTTTTTCTGGTGGAAGTAAAGACAGACGGGCACAACACAACATACCGAAGGCACAAACCACAACGAAAAGCGTGAGAAATCTACAGCTGCTGGTGGCCAATGCCAAGTGGGTCAACACAGGCAAAATGTAGGCTACCTACAAGTGTACACAAAATGCCTGTGCAAGTGGAACCCCGCTGGTTCAGAACCATGCGTTTCTCTATCACTTCCTGCTGGTCACATAAGGAATTCAAAATGTTGCAAAAACTAAATTATAACAGCTTTCCGGTAGCTGTGCACCTTACAGGTGTTAACGGCTTTACATAATAAACTGCACCTCAGACATCATCAATTTTTTTTAAGCTAGGTTGTAAAAAAAAAAAAATATATATATATATATATATATATATATAGCTCAAAAAAATAAAGGGAACACTCAAACTAGGATATGAACTAGGACTGTTCCCTTTATTTTTTTGAGTGTTCCCTTTATTTTTTTGAGTGTTCCCTTTATTTTTTTGAGCAGTGTATATATCTGAACATGTCTGAGTCTGTTACACTGGTTAAAGAGAAAAGTTTACAGTGCAGCTGTCTGTCACGCCTTAGGGCACACTTTTTTTTTTAAAGTACAGGACTGTCTCTTGTTAAAAGTCTTTCCCTAATTAGGGAATAAGGGGCTGTGCCCACAGGATTTGCTTGAAGTTTCTTTTATAGTGAAGACCTTTGTGGAAAAACACTCTTTTTTTTTTCCTGCTCTGCTTATGGTGTATGGTGTGCATGGTTAAAAGATGCCCCCCCCCCCAAAAAAAACATCACTGTGCTCGTTAATGTCGTTAGTCTGTCACAGCCAATCAAAATTAAGAACTGGTGAGACTACAGATATCTTCACTAAATAATGGCAGAGTGGAAGAAGATGGATGGATGGATAAGTAATCCTGGCAGTCACTAAAAAGCCAATAATTTCTGATTTGGCTTTGAAGAAGTTTTATAAGCACTTTAAAAATGAGAGCCAGCACAAAGACTGCCACCCGTGGACACAGCAGCCGCTTAGAAATGTGTTGAACAGTTAATCATGACAACAAAGCATCTGCGATGTAATGTCAGATGGTTTGTTGTGTCATAATTGCTGATCACATTTATTATTTGTCAATTTTTGCATACTGCATAAAAATGGGAACTATTTTTAAAAGTTCAATATTACACTGATAAAAATCATAGCCTGTTATGTGGGTCAGGAACAGTACTGATGTACCACCATCAAATCTAACGTAAGCTCTACGGGTCACGTCGAAATTATTTCAAATTAAGTGTGTGCTAGTTTTTCTTCATCTGAACCTGATTCAATAGGAAGTGACAGCCCTAATTTCTCATTAAAATCAGAACTTGAAATAAGTGGCTTAAACTAAAAGCCTCAATTACACATGGTATCATGAAAACGAAATTTACTGCTGTGTACAGAAGACATAATTACTACTGCTTTACCAATGCACAGGTTTTAAACTGTGAAACAGCCTTCAGGGTCAGATGAAATAAATGCCATATGTTACACTAACAATAGCTTTCTCTTAAATTACAAATTTCTCCCAACAATTCTGCACCAAGTGTTACAAAAAATACAATTCTTAGACCATTCCACCTATGACATCCAAAAATCGAGTCTTCAATGCCCATTGCCCACTGTGCTGTAGATAAAAACACTGGAAATCTATATTTAATATTAAGGCACCAGTACAGTTTAACTGTCCGTGAACCTAAAGTTGAATATTTAATAAACTACTAATGGCAACTTGTCTGATTGTCTCCTCACAACTCCTGCATTTAAAGCTAACACGTTTCTGCTCTAGCTCCGTCGACATCCAGCATGAATGGTAAACAAACTGGTTCTTATATAAAGTTTTTTTTACTTTACATGAGCACTCAAAGCACTTTATACAGCATGTCTCATTCACCCATTCACACACACACTCATACGAGCACTTTCTACATCTTAAGTGCTTTCTGTCTAACATTCACACACACAATCACACTCCGATTAAGGATACTTTGGCATGCAGACTGGAGCAGCCAGGGATCGAACCACCAACCTTCCGATTAGTAGATCACCTGCTCTACTTTCTGAGCCACCCCAATATTTTCATTATATATATATAAAATTAAGCAACACAGAAAACGGACTTTAACTACACCCAACACAAATATATCATCAAATAACTCCTGAAGAAAATGAACAAGACTTCACCTTCAACTGCCAAAACAAAGAGTTCAAAGCCAACACTGACCAACGCAAGACAACCAGAACAGCAAAAGCTGTGCATCTCTGGGTGTGTGGGAATAAATTCAGTTTAAATTATTTTAGTCTTCTTCCACCTTCCTTGTGAAACAACCCATACTCCTACCTAAGCTGGTTAGGGATTCTCTTATCTCTTTGTAACTCTCTCCACCCCATCCTCCTGCTTCACTTTCAGTGCTTTGGGGGAGCTGGGAGAGCTGCTGAGGGAAGGGGAAACGGGTGTTATTCACAGGTAACACAAGGCATAGAAACACCAAAAGAGCAACAGTTCCTTTAGAGTGCAAACAGGACAAAGAAATACATCATTGGAGGACTTATATTAAAGGCTGGTGTCCTGAACTCAAACTGTCAGGCCCCAAATTTGAATAATTTACATGTACTACTACAAAATCATTTTTTAATTAAGGAAACTCTTTTTTTGCTTAAGCACCTCATAATAAGGTCAGCTTTAAGCACAGAATTGGCCGGTGATTGTTGATCATGTTTTTCTTTAAAAGGCTTTTAGCAGACACTCTGTGCAGGACACCAGCCAAGAAAGACCCATGCTGGGAAAACAGACAAATCCCACTTTTCCCCACTTTAAAGGGTTAAACTGACCTTCATCTCTTAAAATGTATGTACACATAAAATTAAGTAAAGAGTGGCAGCCTTTTACCAATTGACAGTTTACACTGCAGTGGGGATTGAACAGATTTTTAGACTGAGCACTATTAAAATAACGTCAGTTTATATTGACTTTATTCAAAGAATAGCTCCTTAAGCTGCAGCATCTCATTTTCTGGAAGGATCCTTAAGAGACACAATGTTGTGTACTGCCTACATTACATTAAGGCCCATTCATGATGTGTTTAGGTACTCGTGACACATTATCTGGCAGACCTGCAGACAGGAAACAACAGGCACAACTACTGTATCTACTAAGATATCACAGTCCACCTGGAACAGGAGGATGGACAGTTACTGTTGAAGGAGTAGAGTGAGGCTTTGTTTGTATCACGGTGTTAGAACTAGTTACAAACTCTGCTAAAGTAATAATCTCATTTGTTTATGATGTGTTTTTTCTATAAGGCGAGGCAATGCCAGATCATCACGTGTGAAATTTTTCAGATTTTTCCCCTATGCATCAAAGCAATTCTGGAAAGTTGTTTATACATTCAACAGTAGACAGCAGTAAGATGTACTTAAATAGCTAATTTGGTCGCATCCCACAGTGTAGCTCACTATTTCCTTGACAACATTACACTCAATTTCCCACACATGAAGTATTCAAGCTCATACTAAGTGCACAGAATCGCCAAATAGGACAGACAAATTCGCCAGAATGGATCCTTTAATTTAGCTAGATTAATAACCACCATAACCTTTATTAAACTATTAAGAGATTATTTTATCCTACTTCTAACCAGACAGAAATGAGGGAACTGTCCTAGAATAATTTTCTAACACTAGTTTTTCATATATAGTCTCTCTGTCAGGACGTCATGAGGTGTCCCAGATGGAGCAGTGGTTTTCATCAGCTGTGACACACACTGATGTATAACACCTATTTCCATTCTCAACCACAGACAGTTTCCAGCTCTGAAGAATGTAGCCAACATGAAAGCCTAATTTTTTTCCCCATATTAGACACTTGGGGTGACCATTGAGGAGAAAAAAAATATATCCATAATGGTCGACTCATTGTGGCTACAAAAGACCTCTGATCCTATAGAAGTATATGGGAAAACGGCCCGCTGCACTGACCTCAGCTAACAGTCTCCTGATGAGTTTATGGTCTCAGTCGCTCATTACAGGTCATACTGAACTTACACACACTTGTTCATTCAGTAAAATCTGGTCATTCTAAGAGAAAGGAGGATTATCTACACTATGCTCAACTTGTGATTGACAAGTTGTTAGCCAGCGAGCGCGTGGCATCACAGTCAGATCCTCCCCCGGTTCGTCAGAGCTGGTTTCAAAACACTAAGATGGCGACAAACACTCATTTTGAGGCTTCAAAACCAGCGAGTGACGTCACAGTGGCAAGCTGTTGGTAGTCTGAATCTGGCTTAATCGGTTTCTGACGCAGAATGTGTTTTACCATGATACAGTCGTTTCTCCTGTGTTACAAGAAGAACTACAGCCGCTGTGTACTGAGATTTGAGTTCTTCCAAATGTGGGCAACGTATGTTGCGTTACGACACTAGTAAAAGTAGATATTTAAAACACTTTATACACAGTAACAGCTGAAGATCGATACAACTGGATCAATTTATAAAGGAAATCTGTCATCTCAAACTTGAGAGTCTCAACTATGAAGAGCATGTATGTTAGAATAACTGAGATGAGATACAAAGCGAGCATCAAAGTACTGATGCTGGATTTCATTTGGCTGCCTGAGACTGTGCACACTGGCTCACTGCTTACTGGATGGGAATGCAGTTATTGTCAAAGTTATCTATAACACCTAGGACTGGGTGATATATCGAGTTTTTAAGAAATATCGATATATTTTCATACGCGATACAAGATGAGACAATATCGTTTATATCGATGTAGTCTATGTCGCGTTACAATCATACTTGTAAATCCACCAGTTCACCTCTCTCTCCTCCCAATTTGTCTCTACACACCTTCACACTGCCCCGCCTCTCTCCCTCACCACTTCACCCGTATATCATGCAGGAAGTGACATCATGGAGAAGTAAACGGACACAAAGCTATCAGAGAGGAGCTGGTTAGTAAAAAGAAAAACAATGCTCAGTTATTTGGAGATGGTTCGGATTCAAAGTGTCAGATAAGCAGCAGAATAATGTATTCTGTAGAGAATGCCCAAAAACAAGTCCCGACAAAAGGTCCGAGCACTCATCTTTTCCACCGTACCGATACTAATGCTAATGGCCGCATCGCCAGCTGTTACGATAACAGCTGAAGTCCTCAGCCGGCGCAAAGGCACCTTAGCCAGGCACCTGCTGGCTAAAATCCTGCTGACTGAAGGATGGAATTTTGTTCATTCAGTCTGTTTACATGTTTTGTCATTTGCACAGAGTACTAGATGTACAGGAGTACACACAGGAGGAAGCACTTTGGTGAAGTCTACTTCACTGCAGACTGGCTTTTTAAAGAATAAGTCAGCCTTTTGCTATTTTTGCTCTGTATATTTTCTGTTTACATTTTAATAGCACAGCTGTTCGAGAACTGAACAAGCCTTTGGGATGAGAGGTGAAACATCTTCAAGAAACAAAAAGAAGTCCAGTCGCCTTTTTTCAAGCTCCAGGGATACTATGACCTGGATGACTGAGAACATACACACATCTGTGTCTTTTGTTATGGAGGGAAAAAAATTAATTTATTTGAGGACCATTATTATTTAAATATGCTAACAGCTTATTTTTGAGAAATTTCTCATGTACATCTACAGCTGAATGTTAATCTTTTGGGAAGAAAAAAATATCAAGATATATATCTTACATCGCCATTCAGCTAAAAAATATCGAGATATTATTTTTAGTCCATATCGCCCAGCCCTAGGTAACACCTTTGATTTTTTCCAAGTCAACATTATCATCCATTTTAAAATGGGCCTATTGCTATAAGGAAACCTGAGAGATTTATAGACATGGTAAAAAAAAAATCTCGCTTCAATCTTGAAATTTTATTTACCAATAGTCTATCTCATAAATTAATTTTAAGCAGCAACAATCACTGTTAATATGTAGACATGCAAATTCTAACATTAACTGAGACCAAGAACACGGGGAAAAAGCTCAATGTGACCTGGTTTGGACTGGGGAAACTGGAGAATTCAAGGTCACAAACTGTGTCCAGTTACTTTCTATATACTCAAAATATTAACTTGTAATTTACTGTAATAAAAAATTATTTTTGCTTAATTATAGCAAACTATAAACAAACTAAATAACTTGCCAAAACCTATTTACTAGTGTCTGACTTTGCTGATACTCCCTGTCAGACCGGGATGCTTGGCTATTAGCCGTGCACTTCATAGAGTCATACAGACATACAGAGTCATGTAAGTCCCACTGCAGCCCTCTACCTCATATCTCCAACACGTCAATCAATATCAACTAATTTCTATTGTATAAAAAATAAAAATAAAAATAGCGCAGTAGACATGTCCCACGTGGCCTGTCAGAATTACCAAAAACACTCAGGATTAAATGTATCATAACAT
This sequence comes from Cichlasoma orientale, assembly GCA_034780415.1. Lineage (NCBI taxonomy): Eukaryota > Metazoa > Chordata > Actinopteri > Cichliformes > Cichlidae > Cichlasoma > Cichlasoma orientale. Next base: position 246,913 of record JAVDPK010000765.1, on the reverse strand, counting down.
GTTTTGGCCTGCTCTTCTCACCTTCAATTACTTCCACTAAGCAAAGAACGCCTTCTCATTGCATGCAACTGTATGCTGGTGTAACTTAGAGCCTCGAGGCTGATGAGAAATATCAAGATGTACCTGAAGAGCAACACATGGTTTATTTTTTAATTCTTACAGTTTTGCTGGGCATTTATTAAACTGCGTTATTATTAAAAACATATTTAAATACCCGCACAGTCTTACAGCAGAGTGCATGATTTGGATTCAAAAATATTTCTACTTGTTACAAAGTATTCACAGGAGTAAATAAAGTGTCAAAAACACTGTTGCGTTTATGTAACCCTCCATTTCTTTTCTTTTTTTATAGATTAGATTAAACTTTATTATCATTGTACACAAGTATACAACGAAAAGTGCGTTCCAGAACACCCATCCAAGAGACTGGTGTCTGCGGTCATGCAGCCGTTATACAGGCGCTACCGTTCTTTGTAGTGGATCCAGTAAATAGCAGAAGACACACACACAAAAGCTTCTTTCATCTGTTCCCTTTTCACAGGGGGTCGCCACAGCATATTTGATTTGGCAGATTTATATTCCATATGTCCTTCCTGACACTACTCTCCCAGGGATGTGCGTGTCTCCCCTGGTCTCGAACCGGGGATCTTCCGTGTGTTAGGGTTACCCACTACACTGACAAACAGCAGCAGGTTAAAGGTAAAAGGGCGTACAGCCACTTGCACTGTCATTTTAGTAACAGTAAACATTTTTTATTTTAAATTTTATTCTTTTAAATACCAGTAACCGCATATTGTTTTTAAATCATGGAGCACAGCAGAATGCAGGCTGTAACTTAAAATATGTTTAAAGTAAACAACTGTTCCACCTTTTGCTTACCATCTTCTGACATATTCCTCTGATAACAGTGGGCTGAGACCTGAATTGCGACTGATTTAAAAACAATTTGGGGCCTACTCTACCTCGAGAGTAATGCAACACAGATTTAAACCTCAAAACTTGAATGTTGGTTGCTAGGCCACAAATATATTTATATTTCTTGGTATCCAGTTCACTTTAATGGTCATGTCTTTATTCCATTACCTGCCTCAGCCTTTAACACTGCATACTTACTTTTATAGCCTTTATTCCGGACTTGGTGATCTGAGTCATCTTGGCCTTGGAGATGGGCGGCTTGTACTCATTCAATGAGTACAGCTGAAATATGAAAGGAGAACCCTTTTTAATAAATGAAATCACGATTACATAAGAAACGTTAAAAGTCACCCAATAGCTTTCTAAACAGTGTTCCCCTCTCTTTATTAGCTCTGATTAGAAATCTGCAGAGCGTTAATTTCTGATATGTTGGTGGTCCGAGAGACATCAGGTTCACAATAAAGCGAATCCGTGGGCTTGCCTCTGACTCAGGGCATTTACCACCATTAAAACAACCAGTCGCAATTGAATTGCGGTGGACAGTAAAATCTAATTCTTATTACCATTAAATGTGGCTGTTATTCACAGTAATCATCATGCTAAAGCGTGGAGTTCGTGTTATAGACAAATGACGGATGCGCTCTTCTCGGAGGCTTCAGAAAGCTAATGCTAAACAGTGTGAACATACACGGCTATCTCTCATTACTTATACTCTTTACACCAGGAAGCTAACTCTAATCTGGGAAGAACTGAGTGGCAATATTTTATTTTTTGCCAAAGTGAATGAGGGCTATTTTGTCCACGTTCACATCAGACCGTTAGCTCGCAGCTATCACGCAGCTCAAGCAGTTTTGCTAATTTGGAGCTAGCTAGCTAGCGTTACTAGCAGCCGGGTAACATTTGTTCACAGAATTTAACCCTGTTCTAACAAACGCCTTCTCTTCTCATTTGTTGTGTGGACAGTGTGTATGAACTACACACTCAGTGACTACACGTTCCCGCTGCAGTGCTGTGCACAAACAGCGGCCTTGTCAAATGCAATCCTCCTCTCTACTGGATGCTAACATTAGCCGACTAGCTACCGCGAATATGAATTGGACAATATATCCTCAAACTCAGATCTTTTTACAAGAGTCTCTAACAAACCTCATTGTTAAAGGCTTTGACGGCCTCCATAGTGTTGTATTTCGGCTGGCAGACCACAGTAAATATTTACAGACGTCTCCTCGATAACCGGTTAGAGGCGTGCATGCCCGACGTTTGCTGAGATGGAGGAGACTGCCAATATGGCGCATAACCTCGGTGGGGAATCTGAAGAGAAACCGGCGACTCCTAGCGTCAACGAGCCGTATCGAGCGCAGTTTCTATGGATGATGTACACACAACAAGGCTCTCACAATATTACGCTGCTCAAAAATGAATGGAACACTTTATTCAGAGTAAAAATCAAGTCAGGTAAACTTCTGGGATATTTACCTGGTCAGTTAAGTAGCAGAGGGAAACTTTATTGTCAATCAAATCATGTAATAGTACCTTATACAGAAGACTTGAAGTGTCTTTTTCATGTTCTTGTGATACAGCCCGGTGGTTAGACGCCGCATTGAGCGGGTGGGCCCGGTGCTGTGATACATAAGCGCATATGTCTATGGATTTACTGAGCTAGCTAGAACCTGCTGACTGAAGGATGGAATTTTGTTCATTCAGTCTGTTTACATGTTTTGTTATTTGCTCAGAGTACTAGATGTACAGGAGTACACACAGGAGGAAGTACTTATGTGGTCTACTTCACTGCAGACTGGCTTTTTAAAAAATATGTCGGCCTTTTACTATTTGTTCCTATTTTGTTTACATTTTAATAGCACAACTGTGAGTCTTTTGTTATGGAGAAAAAACATTAATGTATTTGAGCAGCATTATTATTTAAATATGCCAATAGTTTTGAGCAATTTCTCACCTACATCTACATCTCAATATTAATGAAAGTGTCCATGTGACACTTGGGACATATAGCTTTGACTTAGAATTGCCTTTTTGTTTATACGTTTTGGGAAGAAAAATATCAAGATATACATCATATATTGCCATTCAGGTAAAAAAAAAAAAAGGATTATTTTTGGTCCATATCGCCCAGCCTTAGTAGTTCTAAACATATTTAGTGTGTTTTTCTCTTCACTTTTTGTCTCTGCAAATATGTTATTTCTGTCCCCTACAGCCTTGATTGCAACTACCTGCAAATAACAATTTATGCAAATTAGGTGATGACGCCATATAGCGACTTTTAGCACAGTCAATTGTTATTTTCCTTACTGAGGAGTTGGCAACAGTGTAAAGCAGAGGGGGAGATGCATGTTCCACCATGCGTGGAACCGTATTGCAACTGTATTTATGACTCAGCATTATTGTATCTACATTATTGTATCTATATTTTTTGGCTTCTCGTTATAGAATTGTAGTGTTTGTTGCAATTTCTGCAGCCCTCTTGGCAGATCTCTTGGGATAAAAGACATTTTCAATGTCAGTGATAGTTTTTACCCTCATTAATAAAGAATAGATGAAAGTCACTTTGCCAAGAAGTGATTGCAGCTTCTACCTGTGACAGGAGTGTTGCTTCTTGCTCACAGTGACGTAATATCATTCATGAGAGAAATGTTTGACATGTTTCACAGA
>JAVDPK010000765.1:218193-230543 GCA_034780415.1 Cichlasoma orientale | reverse complement strand
GGACTGCACTGACGACTGTTTGGTTTTTGGTTTTTTTTTTATTAAAAAAAGAGAGGATCCATCAGTTTTAAAATTTTAAAGATGTTCTTTTTTTAATTAGGAAGTATATGCTCATATACCACTGTTGCTGTTTTTTTTTTTTTGTGGAACTGAACAAAAATAAAGAAGATATGGAAGATCATCCTTTAAAAGGGAACCATCAACAGGAGGAGACAGCACGCCAAAGAAAATACTCCAAGAATGGTGGAAAACCAAAAGAAAGAGGTGCCGCGTCTTTATTTTCCTTCTCCTTTCTGATACGATTCCCATCATCACATTACATCGTATAATCTCACAAGATAAAGGTTAAGACTGTTAGAGAAGCGTGCGGCTGATAGAGAAACAGACTTATCTTCGTTCGTTTTTTTGTAACTTTGCATCACACAGGAATTGTGCAACTACATTTGCTGCCTGCACTCTGATTAGCAGCCATGATCACAAAGGAGTCTTCTGGTGAAAGGGTGTTTTACTCACCAGCTGGTTGGTGTACCAGTAGAGAGCGGTCTTCTTCAGCACAAACCAAAACTTCTTCCATTTCATACCCAGGAAGCCTTTGCTCTCCTTCTTCCTGTACAGCCAGCCCTGGTGGTCTGGCTGACCGAGCTCTTTGACTGAGATCCGTCTTCTGCTCATTGTACCATTGCCTTAAAAAACAAAACAAGCATATTTCAGTGCACGTAGACAATCTCCACTCTCTCTGTGTCACAGCTAAATCCAATCAGAGCCGGCAAGCAGCTGCAGACTTCACACAAACGACCAAAACGTTTCCATTTCAGTCTAAATATGTGGCGGCGTTTGGTCGATTACCAAATGGACCTCTAAAAATAACAAACCCAATGAGCAGGCACATTAAACATGCTGGAACAATTCAGTCAATTCTACCTTCATCCTACCTGTTACAGATATGAGTCAGTCAGCAAAGACAGTAACATAAATTAGTTTCTCAGAAGAAGCCAAAGACACAGCAGCACGATGCCAAGAAGTAAAAGAAGTGAAGTGAAAGTAGCTCGTGTTGTCCAATATCCCTCTGTACACACTAATTGCACTTCACACACGCCCACCCCAGCTTCAAATTACAGCTGTGGGCCCATAAGTGACAAAGTGATAAGACAGGACTCACCTCCTCGGCTCTTCTTCTTGGATTTGTGTCGGAGGGAGACCTTTGAGAGGAGAGCAGAAGAGAAGGTCAAAGAGTAAGAGGAAAGAGGCGTGAGGAGCAAACCACTAGTTTCAAACCCCACGACTGAGAAGAGGCTGTCTGAAACATCCTGTTTTCACACCGACTCTCTCGTTTCTCTCTCTTTCTACACACACATTAACACCTCCTGACAGTGACTTGCTTCTCATTGGTCTCCTGTTCTTTTTAGAGCTCTTTGCCCCCTCGTGGATCAGACAAAACAAAAATCCACCCGGTGCTGCATAAACTCTGGGTGTATGCTACACATCTCATTGTTGAATAGAGGAAGCAGAAGTTTCTGTCCCAAAGAGCGAGTAAATGTCACTTTAAAAAAAAAAAAGAAAAGAAAAAAGAACTGCTTACAGGGTTGTAGTCATCGGCAGCCATTGAAGGAGTCACAGATATGGGGAAGGCGGCCTGTGAAAAGAAACCAGAGGAGCACCTTATTCAAAGACGTGCAGGCTGATAATCCTCCGAGATAAATGAGCAGAACAGGAGTGACAAAAAGGATGTGGCGTCATGGGTACAGCAGAGATCAAATTTCTCAATCTGCTTTTTTTTGTGTGTTTTGTGTGTGTGTGTGTGTGGGAGGGGGGGATGCTTAGAAAGAGAAGCAGAAGTCGTAAGAAAAAGGTTTACAAATAAAAAAAGTTAATACTCATCAGTAGCACTGACTCGCAGCTAAGTGTCACAATAGTCAGTGTCAGCAGTTTCATGCAATCTGTGACTCACACAGCAAGTAGGCAGAGGTCTCACCCCCCCCCCCCCAAAAAAAAGCTTTTTACTAACACAGAGTCAGAAAAAGTTTTCAGTTTGCAGTTGAACCTCATAAATGAACAGCGACATTGAGAAATCCAAGTTTTCTTTGTTGACTAACTTCCTGTGTTAAGTTCCTTTTTTTCGTGAAGCAGCAGAGAAAACGCACATCGCAGACACACAACTAACCATCTCGCTGCTGCAGAGTCCACCGTGCTGCCGCACGGGGTGCGAATTTAGAGACAACGACAGTCTGTGGGTAACAGCTCTGAAATGCGCCACCCGCAGACATTTTTAGATTCAGCGACCAAAGAAAAAAAAGACTTCAGGTCAGAACAGGTGGTGAAGCTGCTCACAGGTTTCTTATCCCCACTTACAACAACCTGCCAACATCCGCCAGAGAAACAAGAGACTCATACCTGGCTCTTTAAAACTCCAAACATCCAAGTATCCTCTGTGCCTCATTACTAGAAGCTCTGCACAGCACACATGCATCACCACTTTGTGTTCCGGGTGTCAGAGCGAACTGTAGGAGGTAGATGCTTATCAGCACACAAACCACAGCCCAGACCCGAATCAGAGCGGCTGCGTGCCTCTGTTTAGTAACTGGCTTCCTTTGCACACGTCAAGAAGAATACGTAATATTTACCCAGTCTGTGCAAAGCCATCTGCAGATTACACAAGTATTCACTGAAGTTACAATAAATGAAATAGACTTTAGTTTGCAGCCTGCAGCTCTGTGTGTGTGTGTGTAAGATACAGTTTTCTATCTTCGTTAAAACAACAACAAAAAAAGCTTACTTTACTCTCAGAGGAAAAAGAAATGACGCAAAGTTTCGATCTTGAAATGTTTCAAACGATCGTAAAAAGCTGCTCCTTACAATAAAAAGGGAAAATGACTAAATAAATAAATAAATAAATAAAAAAGGCTGTTTACAATAAATACATATTATATTTTTGGAAGTTTAATCCACATTTTCTTAAATGTTAAATAAAGATACTCCAGGCCGGCACATTTAGTTCAAATGCGGCCTGGCTGCTCGTCGTCCTGTAGCTGAATAAGTAGCCGGAGGATAAAGCAGCACCGTACCTGCCACCACAGCCTCAGAGAGAGCAGTCTGGCACGAAAGCTCCGCTCAAAGTTCGACCAGATTTTACCAAACATGTCAGGACCACAGACACGAAGCCAAGGAAGAAATTCAAAGAGAGCTCGGCTGGTTTCAGGTGAGCTCAGGTGCTCTTTGCGTGTTACCCTCCGCACTTCAGAGAGCGCACCACCCAACCTGAAAGCTACGTCACTAAGATTGATTTTTTTTAAAATGCAATTTTAACTCTGAGGCGATTTAATATATATTTTCCCACACATCGATCATACTTTACGTTCAGTCAAAATCCACATTTTCTCCAAGAATGCAGTTACCATACCTGACCACAGGGTGTCGCTAAAACCTAACTGTGTAACACTTTAACTGGAGATGGAAGCATGCTGTTTATCCAGCACGCACACTTCCTGTTCCACCTGTTATTGTATTAGATAAGATTTAGACTGGACTGAGAGCTCCCGTTTCAAAGATTTACTTGCGTAATTACTGCGTAAGCTTCCGGTGTGATCTACCAAACATTCAGTGTGTGAGGAGCGCAGTGAGGGCAACTACTGAAAAAGCTGCATTTCACACGTGACTAATGTGGAGGAAGTCCCAGGCTGATGTTACAAAGCACTTTTCTTTTTTTTTTTTCTTTTATTGCTTTAAGAGAAGTTGATAAAAATCACCACGAACCGCCTGCACGAAAATGAGAAAAATAAGCGGTTCATGTTACACCCATCCACTCACTGCTGGGGGAAGCTGCGGCCTGGCTATCAACACCCTTTGCTGCCTCAGTGGGGAGCAGGTTTTTAGCCATAACATCACTGCCCGAGCTGTATCTGTGCAGAGGCTTGGATGTTCTGCCAGCAGACACATTCCTGAGTCCTGCATTATTATAGTCTCCATTTGTACTTAGCCTAAATAGACAGGGGCCTCATATTTCTTTCCACTTGCTATTGAATAGTAGAGAGTGGTCTAAAGTGACTATGAAGAGGCCCCCTCCCTTTATGCCTCTCACATTCTCACACGCTGCATCTTCCTCTTTGCCTCCCGTCACCCCGTCATCGTTCTCATCTGCATCAAGCAGCTTCCTCGAGCTGCCCCTAAACCTCCCAGCAGCCCTCAACATTTCAGTCTGAATGATTTCTGTGATGAAGGGAAAGTCTCAGCGTGCCACTTGAGGGTGATTTAAAGGTGCATTTCATTTCAGCTGCGCGTTGGTGGAAGTGAGATAATCTGGCCTGCGACTCATGTCAAAGGCCTCAAGGATTCAAGGGAGGGCAGATTGGTCACACCATTGTAGCACTCCATCTCCCATCATGATCCATGCTGAGAATGGTCATGCTACTTACTTAATGCCCCCACCCAGAAACTCTGTGTGTGTGTGTGAGAGAGAGAGAGAGAGCGAGGCAGGGGGTGTCAAACAGAGTAGCTATTATTTGCCAGGGGACTCTCACACAGTGTAAAGGGGGAAGGGTGCAGCGGTTGGAAATGATATCAGATTCAGTTTGGTGGTGCTGTGAGCCCCTCGCCTGCTTTGGTAACCGTCCAGCTGATCGTGACCTGAATTTTGATCTCGCTGCTCTGAATGCAGATTGAATGATCATAAATCAGAATTTGGTCTCCAACAGATATGCACGCATAGACACAAATAACCCTAAAAAAGAAGCCAGTATAGACCATCCTATACTGTCCACCGCGCCTGCATCAGTGCTGACAGCAAGTTTGAGGTTTTCTTTTGTGCAACAACAACTTGTCCATCTGCCACTACTCGCTGCGTCCATGCATCTGACCCCTGTGGAGGTGCATGAGTGGTATGTGCACTGAGGGATTGACAGTGACTCGTGGTAGGGTGGTGTACGGTTTCACAGCATCCTCGGTTAACCCCTGCAGTCATTTCATTTCCACATATGCCACAGCTGGTAGGTGCATAATCAGCATTCAGCAGAGACCTAAGCCATGTTTGCAGCCTTGTGCTACAGTGCTGACATGCTGTTATTAAATAAGTGTGATCCGTACCATTGTGTTGTGTTTGAGCACACTAGTTTAATATTTAGTAGTTTAGCAGAATAAAATATTAACCTGTTGATGGTGTAAGATGGATACAGTTTATCCTGTATAAATGTCTTCACCAAGTTTTGTACAAAAGAAAGTGACTGAATTTAAATTTATATCCCAAGCGTTGACTTTATGACCCAAAATAAATCAGGGAGTCCATCAAAGTCGTGGACACCGAGAAGCTTCAGTGTGGACACACTTCTCCACCTCTGCTGCTGCTGCTTCCACGTCTATAAAGGAAGAGTTTCTCGGCGCACTCTGATCTTTGCGTGCAGCGTAATGGGCCTATAATTGAGGCTCTCCCTTTTCGAGGGCATTCCTCACATTGCACGGTCGATGAAGCAAACTCACAACATTCAGGTGCATTTTTTTTTTTTCCAAAGAGGAGCTGATTGTTATTTACTTACAGCTTGAGAAAAGGACCAGGATCGTAAATGTGGCTGATTATACCTGTAAGAACAAGCGAGAGACACGGAAAGCCAACACGTTAATAACTGGAAACACCACATGATGTCAGGCAGAGCTTTACAGTAAAGTTATTTCATACACCAAGCAGATTCATCTCCCATTACCACAGTGGATTTTGGAACTTCTTAAACACATACTTATTCATAACCCGCTCATTATCTTTATCTGCGCTTCAGTCCGGCTCCCTCTGATTTGGCTGAGCAAAAGGAGGCGTTTAAGGGCTGCCGTTTGTTTGCGAGAGCTTCTGATGATACGTGGGGAGAACAGCCACAGGAGTTGGACCAGAAGCTTGTTCCCACTACCCTCAGCTGGGACTAACCCAGCATTATTTTAGGGTATGAAATGGATTAATATGATGCACTGTTTCTTCTTCGTTCACCTCTTTTTACTCTGTTTGTACTGTCGTCCTGTCTCTCCCCCTGGTCTCAGCAGATGGCTGGTTCTGCTGGAGGTTTCTTCCTGTTAAAAGGGAGTTTTTCCTTCCCACTGTCGCCAAGTGCTTGCTCATAAGGGGTCGTATGATTGTTGGGTTTTCTCTGTGTTATTGTAGGGTCTTTACGTACAAGATAAAGCACCTTGAGGCGACTGTTTGCTGTGATTTGGTGCTTTATAAATAAAATTGATTGGGGTTTGCTGTCTCTGGCCCTTTAAATGCATTTTCTTTTTGCTCTCCTTCCTCTTAAATTCCTAAAAAGATGACAATAATGATTTTTTTTTTTTTTTATGTTGTACTTTATTTATAATGGCGTTAAATGACAAAGAGAAATCCGATGCACTGTCACATGTCGTGGTTTACCATGAGAGGAAAAAATGGTCTGTTTTTACAGATTGACCAGCCTAAAATTAATATGACACATGATTAAATCCACTGTCAATCAAATCCCGTTCCCTGCACCAGCAGCACATGTTCATAACTGCCACCAGCGATGAGTCAACTATTTATCTATGAGCTTCACAAAAGCATCTGTCTATATATCCTAATTGTGAGTAATGTTTTTGATCGAGCGTGCAACAAACCGGATGCACAGTGCTTGTGTGCGGCTCCTAGAATAGAACCACCGGGGTGGGGGGGTGCAAGGCGTTTAGTCATCTATTGGGGTGTTAATGTGGGGAGTCACACTTCCTCAGGCCCCGCGTCCAAGACAAGAGGAGATATACGGGCAAATGATGAGGAGACAGATCCTCATATGTCATCATATTTCGTAGTGGGGTGGCGTTATTTATAGTTGGAAGCGGAGAAGAATTAGGATTCGTCATAACAGTGACATTTCTAAAGATCTCTGGGGGATCTTTGGGGGTGGACGGACAGATTGCTGTGTGGGACATGTTGGATACTGAGGTGCTGAGAGACCACCATGTTTAAAAAGGCCACAAATACCCTCCCAGTTTAATGATAAGCTCTAAATTAATTTAGATGTTTCAGGGCGTGAAGAGACCGTGTTTACCAATAACAAAAATGACTATAACTTTCTGCAGAGGATATTTATCAATCTCAGGCTTTTACATTTGATTTTAGCAGCTACTTCTGCTTCTGCATCCTCTCTGATTGGAGTCACCCACTGACCCTGAAACAGCCACAACCTGCTGTCATTTTACACCATTAACACTGTTTGTACGTTACAGCTGAAAAGCTTGAGGTCACTTTACTTTCTTTATACAAATGACATTAATTATTAGGGAATATTAACAGAGGCGTGCAGACGTCCCCTCTTTGGGAATGCTTTAGTGGAGAGAATGTGGGAAATTTGTTAAGGATAAAAGTTTTTTTCTTTTTTAAAGGAAGGCTATCATGAACCAGTGTCCTGTGACAACAGGCCAATGACCCGAAGCACATGCAGGAAATATTTAGAGTCAGCTGGGTTACTGTGTACAGACAGCACAGTCGCTGCAGCTCAGCTGTATGTGAGATCCATCGAACCGATCCAAACTGTGGGTCACACTTCAGAGCGTGGGGTAAAATCTCTCCTGAGTAACTAAAGAAGCTGACAGTAAGAAGGTCATAATTTGGGTGATAATTTAGCCCTTAAAACTTTGATTTTATCATCCGTTTATGTCTTAACCAGAGTTGTAGAGGGGCTGAGACGTTCCCCACCCTGCTGGGTGAGAAACACGGTACACCCCCGACAAGTGTGACTGCTGCATCATCTTTACAGCTGCATCATGGAGCAGGACAGTGGGACTACTGACCCTCCACCCAACCACGTGGGAGCAAAAATGATCATTTTAGCTAAAAACGATCGGGTGTATTTCACTCTCATTTTATAAAAAGCTAAAATGGGGGTTACCCAGAAACTTCACAAACCTTTGAGCAGCTGTGTGTGTGTGTGTGCGCGTGTGCGTGTGCAGGAGAGAGAGGAACTCACCGGTTGAGGAAGTCACTGCTAGAGTGCCAGTTGGATCCCTGTGATAAATACAGATTTTTGATGTTAACGCGCGTGTTCTCAAAGCCTCAGTCTGAGATGCTCTTTGCTATTCCTGATCGATACTCCTGTAACGATTATCTTAAAGTAGGCAGATTTGTGCAGTTTTCTCTTGCAGAGCACTAAATCAGACATATGTGGAGGAATATTGGCTACCTCTACAATATTTGCTTAGTAAAATGAATGATTGTGCCAGGAACAGGGGAAACAAATGGAGAACAAAAATATAGCATCACTGTTTGAATAAAAAGAATGTGATTATTTAACAAAGGCAGGATTGTTTTTTGCAACATGCACAAACTAGAAATAATTCAGCACATCATGCTCTCGTAACCATCTGTGATGTGTAGGCATAAAAATGTTAGTGGTTAGCAAACTTATGCAGTGGGATAAACAGAGTGCAGGTAGTACTTAGGCAGACCGCAGCCTTTCAGAAAGTGCAAATTAGTGAGGACCGCAGGCGACTACAGCTCAGCAAGCATGGGCAGAGCGAGACTTCAGGAAGGACAAGTGAAAGAGAGACAAGAAAACATGCAGGGAGAGAAACATGGGCAGAGAGGTCAGAGAGGCGGGCATTCTTCATGGCTGTCAGAGCTCCACTTCCACGATGAAAGCTGTTGATCAGTCTCAGGATAAACACTTATTAAAAATCAATGAAAGTGGCAAAAGCCATCAAGCAAGCTGATCCTAACCTGCCCTTTAAATGTTGAAAAGGCGACATGTGCCAGAAAGAGATCCCCGGGTGGAAAACCTGCTTTGACCATATGCTCCCCCAGCTGCACGTTAAAGCTCAAAGAGGGAAGCATAACCATCACCATCTGACAAAGACAAAAGGTAACTTAACGTTACCTATCGTGTTGCATCGCATGCGTGTAAAAAAACAAAAAAAAAAACAGAAGCCAGGTTCACCTCAAAAGGTCAGAGCAGGTTTAGAAAGAGCCGGCTTCGGTCCTGCATTCAGCCGAGGGTGGAAATGAATAAAGACGGAAGCTTAAAGCTGCCTTTTTAATAACATTTCTGTTTTTTTTTAATAACACAACAATCCTATTTAAAGTATATAATGTTGCTCATGAAGATGCATGTCATGGTAACACATTAGCAGCCACTCCACACGCACCAGTAAAATAAAGACAATACAAAAATTCACTGAAATGAACTGCAGTTTTTAATAAAACGCTATTCAAATCTTACAAAAGGCAGAAAAAGCAACAACAGACACTCATTCCCTGTAGCTTAAATAATACTGTCATTCTGTCTTTCGTGATCTGTGGGTTCTCAACAGCGTGAGCTAATGAACGGTCATGTGACCTCTGCGTCCCACAGTATTGGTTCAAAAATGCTGGCTTAAAAGAGCAGTTTACTGTGACCCAGCTGCACGTGCAGAGTAACTCAAACACAGGTTATGAAGGTTTACTGAGTTGAGTGCATAGCCTTACATCATGCACAAGTGTTTGCCAGTGACGAGAAAAACACCTTTGACAACCGATGCAGCATTTTCCACTAAAGTGACTGTAAAAATCTTATGCATAGCTTTACAAGAGGCAACCATTGGCAGACGTTAATGTAAGCAAATCACACAAATGTAGTTCGAGAAAGAAAAAGCAACATGAGAAAAGAAAAGCTGTTTGTCTAACTTCGTTTTTATAACTTATTTATGCAAAAGAAAAGCAAAAAACACAGAACTGAACTGACACCAGGCAAGTTTTTGAGCGCTTCAGTGTATTAAATAACCAAACTGAAGAACATGACATGATATGTACAGAGATCCATACACAGCAAACGAGGCCGAAAAAAAAAGCCTAAACTGTATCCTCCTGAGGCTCGTGTCAGAGATGAGGGTTAAAGGAGTGATGACTTAATGTAGTGAGTACTACAAAAGCAAGTTCGGTTGAGGAGCAGCAGTTGTAGTTGGTAGTAGTAGTAACACCAGGGGGGTATGGGAGAGAGGAGTGTGAGAAAGCCCGAGGACGTTAAATATCAAAGGCACTGAGGAAGACAAGACAGGAACAGGAAGCCCCGGACAGGAAGCACATCATCAGTGAGTCAATAGCTTAAGCCGCGTGATCCAACTGACCAGTAGTGAGCGTTCTGCCGTTGTGCGCTTGGAGATGGGAGCTACGGGAGCCTTTTTCATGTCTTCCTGGTAGGGGATGGTGGCACTGTTGTGGAGGTCTGAGCTGGAGTAGTAGCGGCTGCCCCGGATGTGGTCCACTCGGATGAGGTGACGTTCCCCTGCGGGCCTGTAGGGTGGAGACGCCGAGGGGACCTCCTCGGCGATGGTGGGGATCCTCTCGTTACTCAGGTATCTGTACAGGAGGTCTTCACCTAAAGCAAAGACACGACGGCATTATTGGTCACGTGTCACTATGTTGTTCTTCGTCTGTCGTGTAGAGACAGATTCGTGGGGTTTGAGCATGGAGCGTCTGTCAGAGGTCGACTACATAAACATATGTTCAATGTATATTTGTTATTAACATTTAACAGTAAGCAGATGACGATTTAACAGCACAGCAGAGACTGAATGCTCATGATGTCAGATTTGAGACTTCTACCTGTAATTATCAGAGACGACGTGGAAATGACTAAAAAGTCACACAGCAGAATAAAACCTGCTCCTGCAGCCTGTAAGCAAAGACGTGCCCACTGACCTTTCCTTCCCTGTGCCCAGGGCTTTGCGTAAGGATCGACCACTCCGACACAGGTATCTGCTGGCATGGACAGCGGCCGGGGCTTACCTTGAGACAAAAGGTTCATGCTCGTTAACCGCACTGTTAGAGAACACATTTACTTCTGTTAGTGGGATATTCATAAATCACTGTCACGAGAAAGCACTGACCACGGGAGGGCTTGTGCTCCCTCATTCTGGGCTGGACCACCTTCGCTTCGATGGGACAGCCGCCGTTTGGCTTGTCGTACTCTGCGATGGTGCAGCGTCTTCTGCTCTCCTTGTCCAGGAAGGAGTTGGGTGACTCAGAGCCCTTTGGTCTTTTACTGATGCTGGGGAAGGAGTCTGTTCTCGCCTCTCTGCGTGGAGGAACAAATGCTCATTCATTGGTCTCCACAGCATTTCACTAGCATTTCATGATTGGCTGATTTGCAAGCAGCGTTTCATCGCTTCTCCTCCAGCATTTTAAGTGAAGTTTCTCGACGCTTTAATCTTCCCGGAGGTGGAGGATGAAACAGTCATAGTGCACGGACTGTGGTGGGAGCAGAGTGGGCTGAGGACCAGCAGAGAAGAAAGTGCAGCAGGACGGGGAGGGGGCGAGGTACAGTGATCACAGGCTGGAGCCACGCTCATTATTCATCAGCTTTAAAGCTGTGGGGGTGTCTGAATCTAACTGCAGGGGGAGCAGGTGGCCTCTCACCTTCTTGAAACGAGCTCTTTGGGTTGTTTTTGCCTTGCTTTTAATACTTTCCTACTTTTAGAGCTGAAGTTGCCAGTACTGCACGTGAAACGGGATGGCTTACCGTGGCGTGTACGGCATCGGCGGAGGAGGTGGGATGTACAAGTCCAGGATAGCCGGCTTCTCCTTTTTGGTTGATCCATTAGCCGAACTGGAGGGAGACTGGGTTCTGACCAGGGATGAGTTATTCTGGGAAAACACAGCACAGCTGTAAGTGCATGATCTCATTTACACAACAGTGTCTCCTTATCCCACCTGCATGCAGAGTATCAGCGCATCTCTGAAGTCATTACTTACTGTTTCTGCTCAGTTTTTTTCTCAGTCCCAAATTAAGTTCCCCAGATGTGGTGAGACATTTCAGTTCCTGCATGTGGGCCTGAGTCTAAACCTTCATGTTTGAGGTATGGAAAGATCCAAAATAGCCTGTGAGACACGCACTCATTTACCACAGTTATGTTTCCTAGCATCGTCTCACTCACTGCTATTCTCATCAGGGGCAAAATTACACATCTGCTGATACAGCATCGTAGATGTGATATATGACAAACTAAACATCTGATTGGGGGTCTTGTGAAACATTACTCTCTGCACTCCAAATAGCTCAAATAGTACAAATTACATACTATTACAAAACCAGTGTCACTCATTCCTGAGTAGCGCTGTATGATTTGTCTCTGTTCTGCCTTCCTGTCACAAATAAACCGAGATGCTTCGCTCTGATAGGCCCGGACGTGTCGGCCACCTTTGTGCTCGGCGCCGCTTTTGTTGCCGGTTATAAAAGAGCTTCTGCATAAAGACAGTGCCAGAGCTTCGGCCTTGGTAGTCTGAGCTTACAGCCTCCCTCTTCACCAACAGGGGACTCAGGTGCAGGGACACACACACACACACACACACACACACACACACACACACACACACACACACACACACACACACACACACA